>CM052282.1:4398084-4605301 GCA_028455765.1 Lasioglossum oenotherae | reverse complement strand
GATCCGATCCGTTCACCCAATCGGACCTAGGATGTTTATAGAAATTCACGATTTTCTGGGCTCCTTCATGAAAACCGCAATATTGGAACAATTTCCTTCGTTTATTAGGAGATTTTATTCCGGGGAAAGCTCGATTAACATATCATCTACCGCTAATCCGATCCATTCGTCCAATCGGACCTCGATATTGATTCGAGTTAGCGGATGTTTATAGAAATTCGCGATTTTCTGGGCTCCTTCATGAAAGTCGTAGTATCGGAACAATTTCTTTCGTTCATTAGGAGATTTTATTCCGGGGAAAGTTCTTTGCTTTGGTCCATCGCTAAGGATTTTCCGATTGGTCTTTCAACGGCAATAGCGATTTCAATCGTACCTAACTTCCTTATTTAGTTCGAATAATGGAATGAAATAAAAGGGGATCTCCGATTTCTTCGTGCGCAGTTTAAAGTTTTCTCGGCGGATTCGAAGTTTCCGGGCGCGACGGCGAGGACCAATTAAAATGGGAGGTTGTCGGCCCCCTATCAGAAAAACTGAAGCGCACGGGGCCAGGTAGGTACACGCGGATAAATTAACTTTACGTAACGAACACTACAGCGAGTTCCGCGTTTCGCGCGAACACACCTGTCCGTGATTGCGTTAAGCCTACAAGGCTCCTCGGGTTCGTGAGTCGGTGGGACCTAATTACACTAACGACCGGCAATAAAAAGCGGCGTCGCGACGCGGCGACGTCGCGGAATTCGCGCGCAATTACCGTCAGATCTGAGGGTCGTGTGCGCTTGTATATCGCGACGCGGCGCCTCTCTCTCTCTCTCTCTCTCTCTCTCTCTCTGGTGCACACTCTCGGCTCCAGCCAGTCGAGTGGTTTTTCGCAGACAGAGGAGAGCCTTCTCTCCTCTCTCCGACTTCCCCCGTTCGAGCAGCCGACGATTCGTCGATTCCGCGTATTAAACGGCGCAAGTAATCGCGTGCGCGTTTATCTGGGAATTGCATGCGTTCGACCGAGGAGGATTCCCTTCCTCGTTACGCGCAGCTGGACGCGCACGCGGATGAAATTGCGCCGGTTAGGACTGCCAGTCACCAGACTCTGCGCTGTCATGCTCGTTTCTTCGCCTACGATTCAGTTACATCCTAATATTCCGACTCGTTCGATGTTCCTTCAAGGAATCCCGTGTCTAGTCGACAGTCTGAAGAAACGTGATATTTTCAGGAATTTTTTCACATCTTGTATCATATACCAATTAACAGTTTAAACATGTATAGTTTTTACAAGTCCATATTATCACACACACTTCAATACTTCAATAGGAAAAGGAATTATAGAAGCTAGTTACTGCGAAGGATGTCTGTTTAGCGGCCACATACTCTTCGCGACTTGTATCTAAACATTTCTCAGAAACTAATTATTAGACTGAGGATTTTTATGCAAAATAAAAATGTTCTGCATTGATTGTGGGGAGCAGAAGTAATATGAAAATTCATTTCACTCTTTAATGAGTTTGTTTCGTTAAAAACAAAGTTGCAATATCCTTAACCCTTTGCACTCGGAGCTATTTTAACTTGAAAATTAAACATTTCTTCCGATCTAGAATATTTCCATTCCGTATGATTTTTAAAATTTTGTGGATATGAAATTGGTATGGTAGCTCATACAATATCTAAATGTTTAGCAATTGATTAGATACCAATATATTTAAGAATATAAACAATAGTTTGAATAATGGTACAGCAATATTTAGTGGTGCCTCAGAAGGTTAAGGGTTAAATTTCTCTAACCATTTACTGTTTCATATTACATATTATTTTGTAAACCACGGATTTTATGCATTCATACGGTACAGATGGACGAAGAACAGAACTGTAGACACATCATAGAAAAATTTCAGAATGTTGTTACATTATTTTCGACTCATTAAAGTTCGTGAAAGACGAGATACATTTTCGATTTTGATTTCGCGACAACACCTGCGGTCTAGTAATTACACTCTCACGACTCTATTTTTCTAGAAGGTATATATTGTACTGTTAGCAATGGCCGGTCGAAGTCGAAGCTGAAAAGCACAAAGGCTTGTAATTCGGTATTATTGCCTCATAATTGGAGCCCGATATAACGTAACGACTTTTGAGTTTATTATTACTTCGAGACGCGCGGAGAAATGAAGTCGTTGAAAGCTATCCGTGCTTCTTAAACACGAACGGGTCGTTTCTGGTTGGTTAATTACTTGGCAACCTCGGTTCCAGGTACGTCCTTACCTGCGTGTGCACTCGACTAGCTTCGACCCCCGTGTTTCGCGTATTCCAGGCTCTGTGCTTGCACGTCATGCCCGTTCCCCTGAAATTCATCATCGGATCAAGACGTTTATCCGTAGACGATTATAACGACGCACACCTTTTATCGATTGCTCGCGACAACAGCCAGAAACGCGTTAAATATTTACATTTCCACAATAAAAGTGGCAGGCATTCGCAGTGGGGAGATAAAAAAAATCCGTCATGGTACGAAGTTTACCGGGAACGAACGGTTCTACAAGTTGCCGTTGACAGGAAAACTGGTCGACCTTTAACCGGATCCAATAAGTCAAACGTCTATCGGCGAGGCAAGACAAACTTCAATGTGAAATTTCAACGAGCTGATAAAGATGAAGAAGCGACGCCGCTTTATTAAGATGTTTGCTGCCGCTATTTGTCTCGATATCGGCGTTCGCGGGTACAGGCGAAGTACACCAAACGCGTCGTATTTCTTCCCACGAAATACGAGCGAACTTCGACAGGAAGGTTTTGTCTTTTTTCGAGGTTCGACTTCTCGAAATTAATTGGATTTTTAAATTGTGAGGCACACGAAGTCACGGGCGTCATACACGCGTAGAAAAATTACGAAGAAATTTAATTAAATTCTCGTAGATGCGTCTAATTAATATTTTGTGAGCTTTGAGCATCCATGAACTTCACAGAGAGACAAGGTCTTCTGTTGAAGCTTCAGTTATTGACGAATCTTGTTGTTTATTATCACCTTGGTCCACATTGGGGCAAAATGTTCCGCTTAGTCCAACAAGGGGATGGAAAAATATGAAAATATAACTAAAAGTTTTAGCCCGGCCTCCCTTACCGGGGATAAAATCGAATAAACGAGAATACTTGAGAGTTTCGCAAAAATGAATGGCGCAATAGCGATTTCCAGAGAAACAAACTATCTAAAAGCGCCGAAACCATTTCACCTGACAATGGTGGAGGCTCGGAGGAGGTGGATGTGTAGGGAACGTTGGGCGGTGAAAATCGCGGCAACAAAGAGCAATTGGAAACTGGCCTCGCCGTGGAAACCGCGGTGTATCGGCCGGGCTTGAAAGAAGTATTATAACGGTTGCCACGGGGGTTAATAGTCGACAGGGCCAGTTAATGCCTCGTAATGGTTGAACGAAAGGGGCCGCGCGCGATCGCCCCTCGTAACGACCTGTACCGGCGTAACACGACCGCATGGCCCCATCAAATCTGATACCGGGTGTACCGGCGTTACCAGAAGCATGTTGTCTTGCTGTGTTAGGCTACACCTAACCAACCCCATAAAAAATGTGTACTACATACATTCAGGGAACCGGGCTTCCGCGCGAAACTTTACGGGTATCGCGCGGGTTCCGAGGACACGAGGGGGGTGACGGACACCGGTGGGTATCGACAATTTGTATCGGCTGTTAATAACCATCGGGGGAAGGTGTTAACTGGAATGAGAACCGCAGAGGGGATCGGCGAACGCTCCCTTCCGGGTGACGATTACAAGCCGAAAATCGTGTGGTCGCGTAGACTCATGCGAAGACCTTGAAGATCAAGTACCTCGGCACGGTGGATTAATTTCGTCGGTGCGACGTGTTTGTCCCTTGTTTGACAAGCTTTTTCCGGTCGCCGACCAAGGCGTTTTTTTCAGCTCTGTGGACACGTGAGTGAATTTTCACGAGTGCACGACAACGGAAAATTCGAACAGGATTGACAAAAATCAAACTATAGACACATTAGTGAAAGATTAGACTGAGTGATTATTACTTCGATCTCATACTTAAGCAGATACTCTGGAGTTTTGTGTGACAACTCCTAAAACACAGTGAGAAGTAAACACGACAAAGTATTCGTGACAAACATGGGCATACTTGGTCCCTATGTGTCGCAATCAACGCAGACAATTTTTATTCTGCATAAAAATTCGCAGTCGTCATCTCCATCAGCACTTGTTCAACCACCATCGTCGCGAGAAGACATACTCGAAGCCGCAGAAAAAATGCCATTCGCGGATCGCATATGGAAGCGACCATTACCAGTCTCATCCGTTGCGTACAAGAATAGAATTACGTTTACAGGCGTGTTCGGGAATAATGGTCGCATTTCGTCGCAGCGTTCGCGCTCGGAAAAAAACCACTTGGCGCCGCGCGTTCATCTCTCGGCGGCGGTGGGGACGACGCATAATTCTTGCGAAAAACCGCGGAACCGTCGGCGGTTCATTATCCCGGTGGCTAGTAATAGTTCTAATTGCCGACAGCTTTTAACGGAACGAGTCGGCGTGGCGCGCGTTGAAACACGAGGACATTCGGTTGTGTACGGTTGGTGGGCGAACGTGCGTGAAAACTTGCGCTGTTCCTCTTTCACCGCGCGACGCTGGTTGCAGCACACTGCATTTCTTAATTGTTCCCTAACAAGAGGAGTTGGCACTTGGCACCGTTTGTTGGCCTGTCTCACCTCTTTCCAGGGTCCTCGACCCACTCCCATGAAACAGGCACCAGCGGGGCTCTAGCAGTTCTTCTTCGCCTCAGCCAACCTCCAAGGAGCTAGCTCTCATCCAACTCTCCCTCTCTCTCTCTCTTTTCTCCGTCTATTCTTCGGCCGTGTTACAAAGTGATTAGTCGAGTAATACCGCCGGCTACTCCCTGGCTGCGGTATGTCGTTAATGTTCCGCTGGACTTGCAGCTGCACTTCGCGGTTACCCCCCTCGGAAACTTCGACGCGGGACCGATCACTCGACACGCGGAGATTTAAGAGAGGATTCGCGCGACAATCCCAGCTAACGAGCCGATCTTCTGCTCCGTCTTCATCTCACCTGCTTCGTACGCGTGTCACAGAGGTTCACAAAGGCGATGATTTGGTCCCTGCTCAACATTCACTGAACCAGCGAGGCGGTCGTAAATATACTCTTGGCTGAACAATTTGTTGAATTATTGCGCGAGTATACTCAATCGTTTCGTGTGTCTTTTATGAAGACTTGTTACAACTGCATCCGCTTTTTTCAATGAACTATAGCAACGACCGGAAGTACAGCATCGTTAATTTAGACGAACGTAGCCTGTTTCCCGTAAGAAAAATTTATGAGCTCGCAGTAGTCGATTACACCGTGTCGTGTCTGATGAACGTTCCTCGAGACGCAGCTGCTACAGTTTCATTAGGGTTAACCGTGCGTGTAAAAGTCCCGCGTATTTCCCGTTTACACGCACCTATATCCTGCGCTGTTTAGGCTAAATTATTTCCCTCGTTCGCCGGTATTATTTGCACAAGTATATTGTGCGCACGCGGCGTGGCGTATACGTATCGCAGTTTACATGCGGTTCTCTCGCGAATGATTTAAATTTCAGGCAGCCGAATTTAAATGGCCTCGTACGATCAACATCATTTGTTCCACTCGCGGTTCAATATAGATCAGCCGCCCCGGTCTCTTTGTCTTTCGATGCAACACGCTCCGGATCGAATCATTCAATGTTCGCGATACTCAATTTTTAAGGACTTGCGGGACTGGAATGGCCGAACCGATTGTAATGATTTCTACATTTTGATAGTTGTATTCGGTACATTTTTACTGGTTCTTTGTAATTGCTACTTCAATTTTATTTTTGTTTCTACGTTTTAATCCTCTACGGTCCACCGCGTTCCACCTTTTACTTCGGAGCTTGCTACAAAATGATATAATTCAATTATAACATATTCTCTCCTCTAATATGGCGAATATAAGTCAACGTCGAGTTTGGCTCAACTTCATCTTCCATCCCCAATAAGACAGATCGTTAAATTGGCTAGAAACTCCACGCCAAAACTCTTCATCGATTCAAACCGTCCTCATTACGCAGTATTTACTCTCCCGGCTGAAAAATCTTAAGAAATCCCCCCCCTGATCGTATTTCCCCATTTCCTTCGACATCGACATAATGATATTCTATTCCCTCGGAGTTATTCAGGCAGCGTGACCCGCATTTTTCAGGCTAGGCTACAGATTCCACTGATCCATATACCCACCGACAGAGAGCATCGAGCCGGGATGCTGTTTTTTTTACGGGGTCGTTCGAGCTCGAAACGAGGGAACTTTATAATTACGTAACGATATGGCCCCGGCGCAGCGGTGGAGCATTATTCGCATATTTTCTTAGCATGGGACGAGTTTCGCCGTGAAAAATAAAGTCTGGATCGCGGCGAGGAGAGACGAACCGGGGCAGGGGGGAGAAAAGGGAACGGTGCACGCGAGCCGCATATTTTCAAGTGTAAAACTTTAGGAGCAGTCGATACCCGCCGCGCATCACCGGATGCACACGCTCCGTATTTCTGGCGAAACCGAGCAGCGCAGCTGTCACTCCCCATGGGCTCCGGCTCACTATAGCCGTAGACCGCCGCGTGTCTCGCAGTCCCTCCGCTCCATTATTCCAGTTCAGGAAGAATTAATTTTTTAACGGCGGACCGCGCGCGCAAGCCCCCACTCCCCTCATCCCACGGACACGTGTGCTCGCCGCTCGCAGTTTTTCCTTTAAAAAAAACCGCCGGAAAATTTACATTTTCGTCGTCTGTTTTTCATTTCTGCTCTGCCGTCCGCGTTTCGAACACTCCCCTCCCTCTCCCCTCTCGCCCGTTGTTCTCTCCTCGCGATCCCGAGATCGCTCGTGGCTGCCGCTCAAGTATATTTTTGTGACGGGAACTCGACCGGTCTCGACGTGTGTGCGTGCGTTTTTTCCGCGCGGGGGTGGCGAACGTTTCGACGAAAACTTGTAAACAATTTTCAACGGCATTCCGATACCAGCTCTCGTTCCCCGCATCACGTATTTACAACCCCTCACCTCCCCCACCGCGATCCCCTCGGCATTGTCGATTTTCTCCAAATTCTGCAACATCGAAAATTGAGCACCCCGTTCCACGAACGCCGCGCACCCCCCGTGCACCACCGTGCGCGCAGTCGCGTGCTATTCGACGACCGGATTCCGAAAAATGAGCCATGAACTATGGAGATTTAAGGATAACATTGTTACCGAACGCAGGTTGTTGCGCATGTCGCCCCCGAAAGATTTGCATACGACCGTGCGTGCAGTTTTCGATCGAATTTTACGGGAATCGTTGGCCGGCGCGCGATGTTTATTGGCGAGGAATTGCAGTCGAGTGACACCGATCCCGGACTTCGAATTGCAAATCTTTACGGTCACGCTGGTCCTCCACGGCCTTGTTTAATTGCTCGACTCCCGATAAGCAACGGTGATTGTAATGCAATTCCATTATAATGTTCACGGGAACATCGATATATCCGGATATTCCGTCTAGCGTATGTGTACGTAATTTTTTTGTATTTGTGCTGTTCTCGTTTTAGAAATTCAGGTAGTCTTCAATTTTTTAAGTGAAATACATTTCAGGAATGGAGAGAAGGTTTTGGACGTTTTTTCTGATGTTTAGTATTTGCAAGAAAAATGCAGTACAATTTAATTCGTGGTATTTTTAACTGGAATCCTTTAGCCTGTCATATCGGAGATTCATTAATTACTTCCAAGATGTAGTCGAATGTCTTTGGGTTGTTTGTGAATAGCCAACAAGCGAATTAATTTGCACACGTGATACATTATTCCAATAGTACCAATGATTTTCACGGGCGCGAGCGATAACCATAATCCTCAGGCATCGAGTGCAGGCCTAAGCGCGGGGGTTGAGCGTCTTTCGCGAAACTATGCTCATCGTGCAGGGGGCCGAGAATGGTGAACTCCTCGGTACCGGTTGCTCGAATTTCACCCGTCGTTTCTCGAATACTGTTCTGCAAAAGTTCGCAGGGACGCGGAACAAAGTCGGAAAGAGAATCGAGTGCGCTCGCGAAATGGAGAATGTTCGTCGTGGGCAGCAGCGCGGCGTACAATTAAGCGTCGGCTTCATGGCTGCTTACGGCCGAAATTTATTTGCATCGTGGCGTTGCCAGCCTGCTAATTATCCGATCGTCGTCTCGCGCCGACGCCGGAACGAAATGGAGCGGAACGGAACGGGACACATCCGCGAAACTCGACGCACGGGAAAACTTGAAACCGCCGCGTTCACGATTTCCCTCCTAATCGGCGAGCCCCTGCATGCTTCAGCGTTCCAGCGCGTTATCGCGGACCTCCTAGCAATACCCGACGTCGACAAAAATTAATACCTACCCGAACAATCGACCCGTTGCTTCTTGTCGCCCCTGTTTCCGCCCCGGCTCGTAAATTATTGTTATATCGATTTTATTTTAAGAGAACGCTCCCGTTTATTGGTCTAGACTGCGAGTGTCGCGATTTCTGTGCGAGATTCGAAGTAACGCAACTTGGCGAAAATGTTCTGGCTCCTCTCTAGAGATTCTCGTGATCAAGCAGATCGCATTTTGTCATTGTAATTGCTTTAATTAGCATCGTAGTCTCGCTGTTAAGTGGCTAGAAGAATGTCGGGCTGCGTTTCCAATGACCACCGCGCCCTGTCTACAATAATTCCGTTCTTTACATTCTGTCTAGCGGTAATCTATACGCGTCTCTGAACCGTGCTTCCGGCGCGGCGAGCCGCGTAGCCTGCAAATATCATCGTCTTAATACTTGGGAGCTCGTTTCACGGTTCCGGAAGCAGCGGCGGCGGTTCCAGGCTTATAATGTCGGTCGATCAAAATAACCGCTTCGCTCCCCAAGAATGCCAGCTGCGCGGGGGTGGAATTATTCCCACGAGCGTGCCCGATTCGCAGGATAATCGGACGCCTCGCAGGAACGCGGTATCGCTCGAACATGATTTCCGTTTCTTCCCACTGCTCACGTGTCCTGGCACGTTACTGTCTGACAGCCAGTGCTTCGACGCAACGGGAATCATTCTGTTAACTAACATTTCAATCGTCGAGGTGTAGACTAGTCGCATGTTTACTGCGACTGCGGATTTGACGCATTTATAATAAAGCGTGTTGGTGTAATTTACAACGACAAGGTAATTAAAAGAAACTAAGAACATCGATATATTATTTTCAATGAGATTTTCATGTCCTCTGTTTCTTGCAACTGATGCAGACGATTTTTATCTGGCGTGCAGATCTGCAGTCTAATTCTTCGAAGCAATGAAGTAGGAAATTGGATATCACATCGGATATTGCAGTCTTTCTATTAAACTACGGCTGCTCTTTACTTTACCGGACTTAAAATTTGTACCTTTCTCCTGTAAATCATGATGTCTATGGTATGTGATCCACTAGATTTGTACCGGGGACAGCTGCAGATCGTAGTTTCGATCCTGTAGGATCAATGGTTCACGAGTTATGCTTGCTTAAAGTTGTGCATTTTTCAGTGTTTTTGACAGGTAAGGACGCCGCCTATTGGTTCGTTGTGTCGCGCGCCGCTTACCGAGCAAAGCCGCTAGCTGATAGTTGGTTGGCGATTAGTAAGCGGCTCGCGGACGTCACTACAAACCAATATGCCGGCGCCCTCACCTGTCAAAAACACTGCAGATTGCTCAACTTTAAGCAAGCATAACTCCTGAACCATTGATCCCTCAGGATCGAAACTTCGATCTGCAGCCGGCCCGGGTACAAATCTACTGGATACATCCCAAATACATGATAATTTATAGAAGAAAGGCTCAAATTTTGAGTCCGGTAAGGTAAAGTTTATCCCAAACTACTGCTACGAGAATATAATATGTAATCTTTTAACCAACCCGAAATTGCAATGAATGACGAATCGCAACAAACTGGATTGAGCTAGAAATTGATCAATTAATCAAAGTGAATCGATTGGCCCCACAAATAAAATAACAGCATTCAGATTCTGAATATGATCTAGTCATAACCAGGTACCGGACCGGAACACCTCGTTGAATGTTGTAATAAATCACGTGACATATGTATCGTTGAATATTAAACGCGATGTGTACGCTAGCCACGTAACAGTACTTACGGATAAAGTACTACGTGTTACAGAAGAAGGCGGGCTTCGCTTATGAATTCCCAAAGTGAAATAATTTGAAAAATGTTTCATACACCCGACAGTTACGCCAACCACTTTATGCACATATACAATAAATTTATTCGCGCGTATAAATTATTAGGAAGCCGGCGCTAACGTGTACGCGGTTATTCATGGTAATTCAGCGCGTTACTCGCGCGAGCGTTAACGTGCGTATGTTATTCGAATCCGCCGGAATAATTACAAATTAATGCGAATAAAGTGTGCCGCGTGTCGCAGTTTCTGTTTTCCGGAGTCGAGAAAGGTGAAACTTGTCGAAAATGTATGAAAATTTGGTCTGTCGCGGCTGTTTCCCGCCTCCGGCGTGGACTCGTTTTCTCCGCGATCGAGCCGAACGAAAGAACAGCGGTTTTAATTAAATCTCGAATCATTCTATCAGGAGCAGCTTTTACAATAACTTGGACAGCGGGATACATCTCTTGTAACCTCGCTGGTAACGCCGCGGACCCATGTGTCAATCGGAATCAAACGTTGAACGATTTTCTACGTTATGTACACTCTCGCAGATGAAAAATTGCAATAACCCATCGAACACCGTTGATGTATTCGTCGCGAACGTATTTTCCTTTTTCATTCCACCGACGAGGAACCTTTGATGAAGAAAGGGCAAACATAAATCGTAAATATAATTTTTATTTACTCGGTGAGCGTGCCGCGCTCGACCTCTAGCATACAGCAGAAACATTTATATTAGACCGTGCTCGTTGTGGGAAAAAAGAAACGAACCTTGCTCTGCTGCGTTTCTTCTATTTATCCTGAAAACATTGTTAATTTTGCTTGCTAAATGTTCGCAGTCTCGGCGAACATGCTGACGCGTGTTCCCGTTGTCGACGCGACGCGGAACATCGATTGCAATTATGTTAATAATTAAACATTTGTTTGCTTCACCGTTCGCTCTGGGGGAAGAGGAAAAATGTTCAAGGGTCTGCGCGATAGAACGCCAATGAATAAAAGATAATATTAAAAGGTTGCGAGAGAACGATGCAATTAGGACACTGAGATTCCGACATTGTTTATGGAGCGCTGTTGTTTTTGCAGTATGTAGTTCGTTTTCAAACATCCTAACGAAGTGATGCTGTTGCTGATGTATTTATTGCGAACGAGTTTTTGTCGATGCACGAAGAGGCGGAATAATTAAAAGTGGAATTGGCCATAGTCAAACAATTTTTAATTTTTTAGTGATCATGTTTGTTTTATTTTAATATTGTCGGTACCTCATATTTCATGCTTTTATGAATATATTCGCATGAAACGCATGAAATGAATAATTTACGGATACAAACAAAATTTGGATAAACATAATTACATTATGAAACAACTCTTTACGAATGATTCGTAACTTTTCTAAAAATCTTATAACATCAACGAATTCTTTGCACAGTATCAATGCATTTTGTTTGCAACATAAGATGCGGAAGATTCGGGGGGGACACCCCCTACATAGCTATTGTTTCCTTCGCGATTTAACGAGCATCGAATTCTGAAAAAGGATAAAGTGTGGGGAGAGAGGCAAGAACAAATTGGAATGTTGCTCGGCCGTATTGCTAGAACGATTAAAGAAGGAAAGAACAAACTGAACGGTTTTGCCGAACACGAAAAGCTTGCTCCGCCGTTGTAAATTGCTGCGTGAGAGCCTGATAAAAAGTGAAATTCCGCGGCAGTTCGCGGGCGTGAAAACGAAGGGAGCAATTGCTCGTTAAACTTTCGTCTTGCCTCTCCTCGAGGATAACTTCCTTTCAGCGGCTGGTGATTATCGGAGCCCGACAAAAGAGAAATTCTCCGCTCGTTCGATTATTTGAACGACTGACTGCGATTCTCCTTAGATACCCGGAGAGCTCTATCGATCGTCTCGATCGATTTCCCTGCGGTGTCATTCCGTTTCGTTTCGTTAAACCGTTCTTCCGCATCCACGTCGAGTTTCATAAATACAAACTGATTCACAGATAAGTGTGCCACCCAAATTGCTTGTAAACTATTTCACACGTGAACAAATGGTTGAGCAAAAATCATATTGTCCCAAGAATAACGTAGAATGTGTATAATAATTAGCTTTTTCATCTATTTTGCTTTGTTATCAAGATGGAAAGATCACCTTGAGACTTTTTATTGGTTATTTATTCGTTACTGGGATACTCTCAAATAATTTTCAATGCACGTAATTCTCAAAATTTTCTGTATTACATTTGTGAATTTGAATCAGGGTTGAATCACCCTTATACATGTTATTTTTTCATTTCATACCGCGATGCAAAATATTTAAACGCGCGTTGCGAGTGGTTATCGACACAAGGACTATTCATTAATTGGTTAAATTTTAAATTTCGAAAAATACTTGTTTGCAGCTTGTACAACTTTTTCGGGCTCGTAATAATTATTCGTTTGCAAAATTGAAGAACTTTTTAATGGTACTTCTGCGTTGCCTATTTAGAGGAACGGAACATTTTAGCAAAATTCTGCTGGCTCTTGTACGTTTATTCATTTTTATTCATCGAACACGATAATAACACAAAATTGGTAAGAAAATTAAGATTGAGTGGAACGAAATGTTTCACTTTAAATGTATTTTTAAATCAGATGATTTCACATTCAATCGGCGAATGAAAATTTTCGCTGTTTGTACGATAACAAGTGAAGTTTGCATAAAAATGCGCAGTCTACTAATTACGTTTCTATCGTGCAATGTGCACGGTTGATTGCATGCGTTCAAACGTGGCAATTCTTAGCTGCGCCGCACCACGCAGAACGAATTGCAACAAATTATCGCGCAAGCTCCGCATAAAACCGAGTATCAGTCGTCCGGTGGCGCTGGTTTTACCCAGAATTCCGGCAAGGTGTGAAATCGTTGACGTACACTGCGGTCTCCGATTTACGAGCGGCAGATACCAAGAACCTCCGCAAAAACCCCGGCCGTGGACACGTAATTTAGTGATACGTATATAATCGTGGATCGAGACATTTTGCATGGTGCCTCTGAAATCGAACACCGCCACGGACCCCCGTGAAAATGTATTGGATGCAACATTCGTCTGGGCAGATACAAATTGCGCTTTGGGAAACGTTACTCGACATTTTTACATTTATTGTTCGGCGAGTCGGGCCAATTAATCGCTTCGAATAACAAACGCGCGGGCAATAACAAATTTATGAAATTATCGAGTCAGGAAGTTGTATTGAATACGACTTTTGACGCGATGATCGATGAGGCAACGGATTGTTTAAAACTTGATCAATTTTGCTTCTTTGGATACTTGAATGCAAGATCGAGTGAAAGATTATGCCAAGTTCTTTTACGCAACTATTTCTGGAGAATGTATGAGGATTAAGGAGTATGTAATGTAAATGTTTTAAGAAGACGATGTTTCCGTTTATCGAAACATAACGCGAGGCGTTTCGTCTGCAATGGTGGCTCCAGAGACGCTTCTCAAGAGTCTCGCAAACTACGCAATTCTTAAACCTGTGTGGTTGTTCGGGGCATGTAACTCGAACACAAACCAGCACTGTGTCACCGGCTCTTGGGACTTGCCGTCGTGAAACGAAGTAAACTGGAGGTTCCGTTTCAGACCCTTGTAACTTCACTCTGACGAAAAGCAGATTTCCTAGGTTGGTGGTCTAAATTAACACAATAAGATCTTCTATCTAGGGAGCTCGCCTCCACGGTAGAATTACGTTAAACGATAAATTCGGAATTGCCTCGGGACTGAGATGATAAAAAGGAGTCCCGTGTCGCTGTTCAGCGAACTTCAAAATCTCCAGAAAAACTGTTCCGATTCAAAGGAAGTACGAGAGTACTTATTTTCGGAAAATGTAAACGATGACTAACTACATCGTCCTGCGAACAAAAATTTTAAAGCTATTCCAGAGGCAACGTGTCCCCGACATTTAACAGTTCGTGAGCCGGAAAAGCCTCTCGTTTTTCTAGAGCTGAACACGAGCCGGGCACGGGTGGTCGAAACAAGGCTGGCCATTATAAAATCCGCGGGGCCGTGGTAACATGCGGGGTGGCCTCGGCATTCGCGCATATTTTCGAAAAAAGAAAGCATGATAAAATATCAGACACACAGGGAAGCTGAAACAAGGAATCGCGGAAATATTAAAACGCATGGCGGTGGAGTCATATCAGAGGATGCGAGCAAAGCGCGCGAGCAGAGAGAAAAAGAGAGAGAGAGAGAGAGAGGTAGCCGGTTAACGAGCGTCGGCCAGCGCGGCGCAAAAATTAGCAAATAAACTTCTTTTCGAAATTAAACCTTCGAGGGGTTTAGACGGACGTACGAAATCCGGTTTCACTTGGACGTGACCCACATCGCTCGCGTGTGTCGGTGAGCGCGCGGGACTTTCAAACGGAGCCGACATTAAAATTCCATTAAATAGGCGTATTTATCCGGCGCAAAGGGGCGGAAAGGGGGCAGCGGGGACGCGTAGGCGTAGCCCTCTCCCCCGGGGGCCTCTGTGCAACGTTTGCGGCCGTGTGTTTGACAAAAAACGGGAAAATTCCCGCGGCCGCTCATCGTTTCAAGCAGCCCGAGCCCAGCCCGTTCGCGGGCCGCGGCGGAGAGGCGATTCTTTTCACCTTTTTCGAAAGCACTTTAATGTGGCGGGACCATTTCTCTTGCCCGAGCTGTTCCGCGGCTGCCGGAAGGGATGGGAATCGGGATACAAACGCGGCACAAAGCGTTTAAACGCGTTTCGAGTGCCCGGAATGGCTGGCCTTGCGTCGAGTGCCCACTGCAAAAGCGACCCATTTTTTGGATTGCTTAACTCCCATATTTCGCATCCGAGCCCCAGCCTGCACAGCTCCGGGCTGCGCTCGCGTGCAGCCAGTCCACTTAACAACGAAAAAATCATAGTTCGGCGCTCGGTAATCGCGATACGCGACCCGGCAACCTGGATTCAATGACGCCACACGTGCGTCCGCCGACAAATACGTGACACGGGCTCGATAAAGGCGTATCTCCGGGGTCTTGATGAGAGATACCACCCACAGGCCATTTTTAGCTGCTGAGCTTAATCCTACCTTTCCCTAAGTGCATTCCAAGCAGGTTTCTTAAGAAAAGGTCTCTTCGATTCGAACGAATCGAAGCGCGTTTGTTACAGCACATATTGGATTTACTTCGTGAATTTCTTCAGAATTTTAGGTCACTCGGATTCAGCTGATCAAGCGACGTTTCATTAGCTGAATGCGTTTTGAAATTGTGCGAACAACAAATAACAGTGTTGAAGCAAGTAACTTTTTAAAATAATTAAGTTCTGAGCCGAGGATCTCTGGCTGGTCCACTGCTAGTGAAAAAGAGAGCTTTGCCGCGATCAAGCCTGCAGATCTCGTTCGCCTCGTTATTCCTTTTCGCTTGATCGTTTGATTCCCGGCTGCCGGAGGAATCTCGAGCGCGGACGGAGAAAAGAAACTTTGATTAATTAGGAGTGCTCTATGGGTCCTCCAAGTAATGACATTTAATTCGCGTTTCTTTGTGGACAGCGCCTTCTCGGTTGGCGAACTTTGTTTGTTGGCGATGTGAGAGTAGAATCAAACAGGATTTCAGCCGGGAAGCTTTGCCGAAGCGATGAGAACTCCGAATCAAATACCGAGGTAGCACGCGTAGAACGGGATGACGTTGTTGTACGTCGCAAATAACCGTTCGGGAGATTATGTGCCCAGATCGTCGTGACCCGAGTACGTATAGCGTATCGCGGGATTATAGCAAACGTAACCGAGCCCTGGCATAGTTCCCACAGGAGAAAGTGGCTTTAAACGATCAATTGATTTTGTCATGACTGTACTCGATCACCTCTCTCCAAGTTGCCTTTTCGTTGCCTCTGTCTATCTACTCATCACTGCCATAATCAATATCGCTGGGTTGTTTCATTCAACGAGGATTAAGTAAAATCCCATTCCGTTCATGAGCAGTTTCACTAATTTTCGAATAATATTATATTGTTACAGCATTAAGCTGTGTTCAATTGTACTTTGCTTTGTACAGCTTGTTCAGGAGTTGCGCGCGGCGCTAATGCGGAACGCTTTACGTCCTGTTGGGATTAAATCAGATCTTCTTTTGTGGCGAGATTACAAGAATAAATTTGCAAGCTTCTCTGTCGTCACCCCTTCGTCTCTGTAATTTAACGTGAATCGGGAACGATCGAGATCTAGATTCCATTCAATTGAACCTCTGCATATGTTTGCTGAGACTCCAATGGCGCAAGCCTTTACAGACGTCCCACTGTAATTTAAATTCCAGATATCTATCCGACCGTTCGTCTGAGACAATAGTCTGTTGCAAAGCTTCTTGCGCCTTTCTATTTTTTTTTTTTTTTTTTGGTGTTTGTCAATTCTATAAACGGCGTTCTCGGTAAGTGATTCATCGAGATGCTCATAATGTTCTCCGAAATAATCATTCAAATGTAATTATTCCATTGTTATCCGGAAAAAGGGTATTTCTACTGAATCATGCTTGCGACAGAGTTTGTACAAAAATAAATTTTTCCAGTCTATTTAAAAAACGTAACAAATACAGATATTTTCATTTCCGAATTTTACAGATTCAACAAAAATGAACTAGTAGAGAGGTGTAAGAAATTGAAAGAGACTTATTCAAATGATTGATAGAAGAAACAAATTCTTATTTGGCGCAGACAATTTCATCATCCTCACGAAGGATGTTAGCCGGCAGCGGGCGTATTAACCAATTAGCACGTGGTCCGGGCGAATCTCGGTCACTCGAACGAGGAGTAGAAAACGGCGAAGGGGGGGGAGTGAAAATTAGCGTCGATCTGTGCCGCTGTTGGCGATCATTTACAGAGCTTAACGCGCCGTGGCGAAGCGGAGGAAAGGAGCAGAAGCTGAAAGCTCGATCGAGCGGACAACGACATCGGCGCGCGTTGCCTCGACGATTTCTTTTCTTCGCGACTCGCGCTCGGTCTCTCTTCTGCTTCTAAACGTAGCTTCCTCTGGTTTCAGAGCAATCGTCGGCCATGTGCCGATGCCTGCCCGCTCGTCTGTGTGCGAACACCCGACATTCGCTCTTGGGGAGGACCATCTTGCTCCAGAAATAACCTGGCGCACGTCGGATAGATAGTAACGGAGTCCTTTTAATAACTTGTCCGATGTCTTTGCTCGGGAAACGCTGGCGCTTTTTGCCAGCGGATTCAGCGGCACGGAAATATTGACCGTGGATCGTCGGCCATTTGTTCGATCGGCTAGAACGCGTTCCTTTTTCCAACCATCACACTCTACGTCTTCTTTCTCATCCAGCTATGAACCGGCAACAGGTGTTATTCGCTTTTTGAAAAATCTAAGAATATTGTTGTGTTGTTTTCTACGTAAAAAGACGAATATATATATAAGGGATGAAATTAATTTTTAACTACTGCTTCCCACAATCGATGCAGAATATTTTTATTTTGCATAAATTTGCAGAATCATCTAGCCATCTGGTTTCTGGTAATTATTTTTTGAAAAATGCCATTAAAAATATGTCTAAAAAGTTGATGCACCCTCAATACATATAACAGCATTTATGAAAATGATTACACCCTTGCCACTTCTCAAGGTGTCGGTAATATTATCTCAAGACATTTAATTGTATCTAACTAATGTTGATCGAGTACCCGATGGAATAAATTGAGGTACGAAACAAAACGTGTGATCGGTGAGAAGTTGTGTGCAACGAAGAGATAAGCCGAGGTCTGATATTATGAGAGGCATCGCATTAGGCCAGTTCACTCTATAATTTCCTGGATAATAGCCGGGCCATAACTCTTCGTAGCCCTCGATAAGACCCAGTAGCTTTCACGCTAGAACAAAAATGCCTCCGCCGAAAACTCCATCCTTGAATAATGGACTTCACATGCGCGCGATCTATCATCCCTCTGCAGCCCCGACCCCTCGAACGGCGCCAGCCGTTAAACGTAGTCATGAGAATCCGATATTCAGCGGAATATAGGTTACTCGTTCAACGCGTGTCGCGATCGAACCGCTCCGGCGACATGTAACACCGGCGTGCATAAATTCTGAGACACCGAACGCGGTTGATGTATGAATTTTCCATGCGCCCCGAACCCCCCCGGACCAGAACTGTTTCGATTCGTCGGTCCGACAGCGGACACCCTGCTCAACCGTGAATTACATCCGCATCCCGGTGTTCTAGCTTTACTTTGAATTGTAGGTTGGTGCAAAAATCGTTGCGACTTTTCTTCCTGAATTTTAAAGCGTAAAGAAATACCAGACAGCAAGGTTTTGGCCAATATACAATATTGATACTCTTAATGATTGGGTTATCTTAACCCTTTGCACCCGGAGCTATTTTAACTGGAAAAATAAACATTTCTTCCGATCTAGAATATTTCCATTCCCTATGATTTTTGAAATTTTACAAATATGCAATTGGTATAATACTTCGTACAATACCTAAATGTTTAATAATTGATTAGATACCGATATATTTAATAATGTAATCAATATTTTGAATAATGGTACAGCAATTTTTAGTGGACAACCGAGTGCAAAGGGTTAATAAGGGTTGAAGTAGAAATTACCACGATAATTTCTATGTTTCCAGTTTCGGTTTCATTGATTAAATTAATTTGATTGAAAACATAGATATCTCACACGCAATATATGAAAAAAGAAAAAATTTCAGGAACTAGGTCGCCCATTCCATTTTTTTATCTGCGTATTTGCACAGTTTTAGTTATTGTTTTACACGGAAGCGAACGGTTTTTACTGCACTTTTCAATTGGCCGTAAAACAATACAGATCTATTTTTCAGAACGTGTACCGGTTTTTAATAAAGGTGTTTTTCTTCGGCAGTTATAATTTTTTAAATGGCTAATAAAGTGGCCACTGAAAGAGTGAATATTTTCGAGCTGTATCGTTTAAGAGTCAAATTCAGCGATATTATATTGTTTGCGTCATCTGATCCCCTCGATACCGAAAAAATCCAAAATTTCGCGTCCCAACGAAATTTTTGTATTGTTCTTTATCGGGGATTGGTTTTTGACAGTTTTAGGCGACCGTGGCACGATTCATGAATGGCGATCGAGCAGGTTGTTTGTTACACGTTGAAATTCAAATTGCAAAAAGTAATGCCCAGGCGTTTAATAGGCGATTCAGTACATTTGAAGATTAAACTGGGTCATCGTGTATGTAAAGCGGAGCTGTAGATATTCTGCTAAAGTTTAATAGCGTGATACAGATTCAATGGATATGTATGAATATTCATCACGGATAAACCATCGTTATTGGTACCTCCGTTATATAATTCTACTATCCTCCGTGGTTACTGACCGTTGTTAGTAGATTAAAGGCTCAATTAAACTTTGTGGAACTTTAGCTGTCGAAAATTTTGCAGAAATTCTTCTAACCAGACGTTTCATTGAAACTCTATAAAAATGCGAACTTTCGGTCTTGTATTATTTGCTATAAAATATATATATAATAAGAGAGAATAGCTGAATTTGGACCGGTGCCAAGGTTGGTCCTAATTTACAAATCATAGTCAATTCGCACCACTAATAACACCACAACCATTTTTCTTTCTCCCAATGTGTGATGGCCTAATCTACATGATATTTGAAATTGAATTACTCAGCCCTATTTTAAGTATAGTTGTTCCATTCTAGGCTAGAATAGTGTTAAATGAGGCTCTTAAAAAATCATGTGTATTTTAGTTAAACCTCACAGCTGGAATATTACAATTGAACATCGTATAATAAAAATCGTCTACATGAGTTGCAACAAATTGGAGTGAAATAGAGATATTAGATGATTGCATAAGTTCGTGCCCAATTTGAAAATAAACTTCAATGGTTAAATTTTCAAGAATACGACTTTATTAATCAATTATACATATAGTCATCATTAATTTCTAATTGTAGAAAATTGAATCTTTTCTTAACTTTAATTTAACCAATTTCCAACCGAATCTTTAAAATTTAACCATTCAGTTTTATTTTCAAATAGGGCACGAACTTATGCAATCATCTAATATTTCTTTCTTAATATGTTTGATAGGTTAAAAATAATAGGACAGTATATTTAAATTCTTTTAATGTTTTTACCATTTTAAATTGCAGTTACTCACATTTTTGTCATAAATGTATACAATTCGCTGTCTAATATTAACAAACAACAATGACACTTTTGCTTTATTTTTACTATAAGCAATTTTGTAGTTAGTAAATTGAATTGATTCGACGCCCTACATTCTACAAAGTAATCCATGAAAATTCAAATTTGCATAAATCCACGCATTTCCTGATAAAATGTCTGACGTTAATACATTTCTCCTGCATCACACGCAGAGTACAATCTCCATATAACGAGCGAAATGTAACATTTTCCGTGGATAGATTTTTCTGAAAAACTGCCAGTTGCTTCAGTCACGGAGTCTACGGAAAAAGATCATCCGAATTTCTCGAGAGCCAATTAGTAGAATTTCCTGGAGCGTAATCTGCGAAAGTAGAGTGGCCGTGATAAACTAATTGGAAGGGAACCGTGAAATCCTGGATCTCGTGTACAGGTAGTGCTAGGAACCTCGCTATTCCAGACTCGTTGTCTCGGGAACAGACCGTTTCACGTTAATATGTGCACGCATCTCGAAGGGATTGGAGGGCAACAGCTGGCGTCCGCGCTGGTTTTTCCACGCGCGAATGTGGGTCAGTCGAAAGCTGTCAGCGATCCTGATAGATCTCGCTTGGAGCTCTTTATCGAGGATCCTTATCGGGCCGAAGAGACGGGAGATTAGCCGGGAGATCTCGGAACGATTCGAAAAACGAGCGTTTCCACGCTCCTACGAAACGACAGAGCGTTGTATTTTGATTGAAAAATAATTTTACAATTCATTTAAAATGCATTTTGTCCAGCTAATTGTGGCATTCGGACATTGTACTGTTATCCTTTCCTTGAACTCGTTCGTGGACCACAGATCGCGCCGAGAGTCTAGCTTTCTTGCCACCCACTATCCAAGAAACCGCTTTCACCTCGTTACATGCACCCGGAATTGTGTACTGCTCTGTTCTTCTTCTCGTGCGCAGCTTGTGAAGCGTAAACTGCGAGTAAATACCTTATAAAAGTGAGTGCATCAAATTTTATCTTCCACAAGCCACCATTGTAACATTTTTCATAATTACAGTGAGGATTACCTAGACAGCGGATCTTTATGCAAAAAATAAAAGTTTTCTACCTGAATTGCAACAAACTGAAGTGAAGTAGAAACTTATTTTCTTTCTTTCTTAATTACCAATTAATTATTTCTTTCTTTCTTAATTATAACAATTCTTCTACTATTTTTACTGTTTCTCTTTTTGTCATAATTGCATAAAATTCACTGTCTAGCTATTACCAAAGAAGATAGGATTTTATCTGGTCCCACTTGCTTAAAGTTTATCTACAAAGTTTGAAAATTGCACAAACGTCCGTAGACTATTCATAATGATTAAATAATATCATGCTACGATTATCTCGAAGTAGTAGAACGAAATCGGCTACGAACTTAAAAATTGATGACCTGCAATTTTCCTCTAAGCACTTAAAAACTGACGTATTCCCTTTTTAGTTATGGATACATATTTCGGGAACAGAAAGTAAGCCACGTGATTTCACCATTTTGGAATATAGCTTTAATGTTAATTTACCGAAGAATTATTGAAAACATAACTGACAGATAAATTGACGTAACCAAGCCGAATCATTTATAAACTAGGATCAATTTGCTTCTGGCACCGTTGGAATTCCGCTGGAATTTTCGAGATAGATCGAACAAAATTTCACGAAATATTTCATAGTAGTACCTCTTATTGATCACTGTGGCTCGAACCAACAGAAGGAAGCCCGCGATGGCGATTAAATCCGATCGCGATCGGTATCTGTTAATCGGTATTCGATAATTGATATTGGGAAAATGAAGAAATGCGCTGTTATAAAACAATAGTGGGTTATATCGGTGGAATTTCACTGGGAATGGTAGATATTAAAATTGGCTACAACATTCAATTAATTTTTCGTTATACGAGTTGCCCGATTATATCGTACCGCGGGTCTGTTATTCGGTCAGGTCGATACGGTATTCTGACAAATTAAGTTTCACGTTCAAAAAAGATTATAAAATCGCCGGCTGAAAAGAGAGTCTGCGAGTTCGACCGGTGTTATGCAAAGCTCTGATATTGCAGTTACATTTCAATTGGGGAAATCCCACATATGAACACGAGTAAATTCAATGTACAGGGTCTTAAATTAAAATTTTGCGGATATTCGATTGTAATACTGTCCATAACAAAAACTGATGGCAAACGGTTCCAATCAATTCGAGAATTCTCTACTTCGTTTTAATTTAAATGGTTCAACCTTCTCAGCCACAAAGTCTTTCTTCTAAATTTCAGATTTTGTGTTAACATTATACGATTCATACTCTATATTGTATTTCACCTATGCCTTTTGAATCAATCCGACATTAAACTTAAGCGATGGCTATGGAGACACAAGACGAACGTCGTCTCTCTTCCTAGTATGGAACTAACAGAGAACTGAATACACCAAGGGGAAGGTTTCTCTCAAAAATAGTTAAATACAGTAAATTTTCTATAGATGCAAAGGCCTCAGGGGGATTTCTCAGCGCGCGTAAAGAGAGACCACGGCAACTGTCCGCGTCTCTTTCTTTCTGAGGCGCTGTCCTTCCTTGCGTTCGAAACTCTCGTCATCGATTCAACCACTAAATACAGTTGAAATTATATCGTGTTTGGTATCATTTTGCGTTAGAAAAATGCCAGGAATATGTCGCTGAAAGTTCCATAAAAAAATAATGAAAAATAAAGAAGATTAAATATTGGTGTTGCATTGTAATGACGCACGGGCGTTTGAACTGTGCCGACTACTGCGACTCTCCGCGTCGCGTTATTAGTGGTTCACATTAGAGATCACATTACAGTTGGGGGGAATATTTTTTTCGCATCTATCGTACACAAAATTTTCGCATCTATACAAAATTTATCGTAGTACTAAAAATTGGAATGCACCGGGTGTGAAAAGCGGTTCTAACGGGGGGGAATTGTGGTTTAAAGGGAATTTAATGGGTCTGAAACTACTAGGAGATGCGATGGAACAACAGCCGGTGATCCTAGAATATCCCGAGCACAGGTACCTACTCGAAACCCGGGACCTCCTTTACGTCAGTTTGACGAGGACCGATCGCGCTTGCGGAAGATCTTCGGTTCGCGTGAACGAAAGCCAGGCAAATGTATCGGGACGCGATGGCGGTCGGCATGCATATTCATGAAGGTGGAATAGAGTCGAAACGGGCGGAGAGGAGCGGCCTAATGAAGTTGTTGTCTTCTTGGAAAACAAGGCGAGCTGTGGTGGCTTTGGGCCGAGCGTCGACGTTGCAACCGCTCCTGTCTCTCTCTCTCTCTCTCTCTCTCCATCTTGCCCGGATTGTCAGGTTACCCCCTCCATCCTCTTGCCCCTCGTCTGTCCCCACTCTTTCATCCGGTCAGGCTCGTCCACCTTCGTCCGCAACCTCGTCAACCTCGTTGCGGTCGACCGTGGAACTCGTTGTTGACGACTATCCGCGAACAGTCCGCCCGGTCCAAATTGTTTGATGTCTTATTTACTTGGCCCTGGAGCCCGCGAGCGCGTCGTCGTCGTAGAGGATGCGTCACTCCGGGTTTATTTGCGGTCGTTAGACCTCCAAAGAGGGAGAAACGGTGAAAGAGGAATGGAAAGAGAGGGAGAGCGGAACAGAGAGATTCCCACGAACCGCGAACGAGAGACGGACCCGCAGTAATTTATTGCACCGGTCGACGGTAAGGCCAACCCACCTGACTCGACCAGGTACGATTCCGGTGGCTCGATGAAATTCCCGGACGAAAGCCATGCTGCACGTTACGCCAAATCATATTTGGTGGATCGAGGAATGCGCGCGATCAGGAACTGCGGCGAGAAGCGTTTCTCCCTTGAAATTATCAGACATTTAATTCTTATGTGCGCACCCAAATGTTTCTGGGATTTCATAATTTCACGTTGTAATAATTAGACTTCTATGCATTTATGAACAAAAGTGAATAAGTGCAATTTAAAGCATTTGAAAGCATTTAAGAATATTTTCACAGATGCATAAAATCCTATCATTAGAAAGAACAGTGCACGAGCATTGAAAATAAGTATTTTAAATTTATTAAAATCCAAAGAATATTCAATACATTTATAATCTCAAATTTTGAACTTACCGTCTTGAATTCGCTGCAAAAATTTTTCTATCGAGATGCATTAATGGAAGGCATGTTTTGCTGCGTTTAGGACGCTTCCACAATTTGCGCTGTAGATTCTCTACTGGGATGAAATACTGTTCCCTCGGAATTTCGAATTTCGCCGATGAGCGAGGGACGAGCTGTTTCTACGAATCGAGATGTGGCTGACGAGGGAAATTTCAATTCCAGCTAGCACCTGCGGCTTGACTCGGTCGCCTTTTGATGTTCCCGTACTCGGAGACTCTTGGAATCGTTGCTTTCGAATTAATTCTACGCGAAGATTCGCGGAACGGCTGCTCCGGTACTGGTCGAATGTAATCGGTTCTCTCTTCAGGTAGAATTATTTCTGTAAATAATGCTCGGGGATGGAAGAGACATGACTTTCAGAGACGTTCGTGAACTTTCATTTAATATGCAGAGGTTGTTTCATATTTATTTCCTTTTACCTCGTACGATACTTATAATCCTCGACTGCAGTTCATCCTTGTTGCTTCTTATCCGTTAGGAATGGTGCACTCTTAAATCTCTTGTATTCTTAGTATGAAAAACTTCTTTATACTAAACATACAGTTTTATGCTGTAGTCTTTCTATTTTCTGACAAGTTGCTCTGTTCGAGGTTATCTAGTCATAATGTAGCACCTGGCAACTAGCGCCATTTAAAGCAGTGGAGGTGACCTTAACTTTTCATTGGAATGAAATACTGTCCAGAGAGTTCTAATCAATTTTTCAAAACATTTCAATCTTTATTTCCTTGATACAATTGGATGTGCTTGAAACAATCAAGGGGACTAATCCTTAATACATTTAAGTATCTTATGAGCTATTATACGTATCACTTTTATATTCACGCAAAGAAAAAAATTAATATGGAACGGAATTATTCTAGGTCGAAAGAGGTGTTTAATTTTCAATTTAACATAACATCGAACGAAAAGGGTTAAAGAATGAAACAGAGCAGCGGATAGGTAGAAGGAATAAAACCGGCTGCAACGAGGTCGAAAGAGATGTTTAATTTTCAATTTAACATAACATCGAACGAAAAGGGTTAAAGAATGAAACAGAGCAGCGGACAGGTAGAAGGAATAAAACCGGCTGCAACGAGGATCGAACGGAAAGATGCGAGGATGTGTCCCGGTCTTTCTGAGCGCAATAACAGCTCGGTCCGTGATGGCGGTAGCATGGTCTCGAAGGAGGCAGAGCCCAGTACCCTAATGTTCAGTGGCCTATTGTCGAAGCAGTCGATATTCAAGCCGTAGTTCGTCTGGTGTGTCTGGTATGGTCGGCGGGTATCGTCAGTTCAGGATCCACGGTCAATTTCCGGCGGTTCCCTTGGCGTCGTCCGCGTTCCAGTGTCGCTCGTAAAGTAACGGCTCGCCTATCTGTACTCAACAATGAGATCCTTCTTATGCGGAGCCCCGGGGCCCGGTCCACGTGTATAATGGCTCGACTATCAACGAGTATACAGACGCCTGGTACTCGACCATTATTGGACAGTAAATCGAGGCCGTTTAACAGGATATTTATGGAGGGCTCGCATGTGCACCGTGCGCCGCTGGAGCAACCCGATAGTACCGTGTGTGTATGTATGCACGCTCGCTCTATGTATCTTGACGGCTCACGGGCCATCTAGCAATGTTCACGCGCCGATATTCGACTGGAACTTATCATCGATACTCGTCGATATTACGACTTTTCCCGTACAATCCATTCCGCGTCAAATCGCGCACAATTTGACACGATGTAATGTTCCTATCATTGTGTTCACATCAAAGTTAAGGGAGTAGACTCGTCTTTCCAGGGTTGCAAGAGTACGACATGCACCTTCCCATTTTTCAAAAGTCCTATTTTTAGTAATTTTCATTATTCGGCACCGTAATTTGCGTTATTCATAAAGTTGCGACAACTATATGCCACCGAATAATGAAAATTACGCCTAGTAAACGTAAAAAGAGGACTTTTGAGGGCGACCGCGGCCTAGATTGATCTTTTATCTAGCACTTTTGACTAATAAAAAACCCTATCTTTGCATTATAAATAAATGAGAAGACGCATCTCGCACCCTTGCAATCTTGGAATCGAGACTACACCCTTAAGGAAGGAACATACTACACTATTGTTGCTAAAATTATTAAAGAAAAATGCTTCCGGCCGGCCAATGCCAACGCTACGGTCAACACGACTCCGATTGGTCCGTGTCTATTCGTTGATAACTCCGTAACGAAGCCGCGAAGGACTTTTTCCCCAAAGGAAGTTCATTTTGAATAAACTCAGGAATCTTCCCTTTCTAATAAATACTTGACTAACGTTAAGAATTATGAATTATTTGTAACAGTTCATTTCCACACGTGTGCCAGAAATTCGAAAATAAGTTGGAGGCAAATTCTGCGCGGTTCGGTGTGGAACGAGCGTACGCACAAAGAACGCTTCGCAAACAGGGCCGGTGCTTATCGAGCGAAAGACATTCTTATCGGCGATTTTTCACCCATCGGTGCGGGAATAAAACCCGTAAATCCACCGAGAGCAATCGAACACATCGGATTTCGAATCCGACCGGAGTTTTGTTTCGGCCAACTGCGCGGGAATGCAACGCTCGTCGTCTTCCCGTTCATCCGAAGTTTGTTTTGCAGCGTACTTCGTTTCTTCGGCTAGTTAGGCGGTTTCTTTCCAGCCGGACCCCGGGTTCGTTAACGAAGACCCGGTTAACGACGTATTCGATTAAGCCGCTGGCTTCGTGTCCGCCAGGTTGGGCGTGGATATCTGCTCGTCGACGGAAATAGTGTGACTTCGAGCGTCAATCCAGCGCAGCTGGGACTTGTCGGCGATCGATCGGACCTGCGGGACAATGTTTCGAGTCTTTTTGTTTCGCTCCAGCAATTTATGTCTCGGCGGGGAGATCATTTTCGAGCGCAATCCGCATTGCCGCGAACCACAATTGGGCGATCGTAATGTTGCACATTGGAACGAAACTTCCTGAATTATGTCCCAGAGGATTTTTACAGTTTGCAATTTTTACAATTTTCCTCTTAACCCCCCTTACTCGAATGGTGACTCCGGGGCGCCAATAAAAATGACTTAGTAGAGAAGTATTCTGTGAATTGCAAAAAGCTCCGCCGATGTATGAGAAAACAAGTTGAATTTTATGTGCCCAAAAAGATTACATAAAATAAAAATGATCTAGGTTTAAGAAATGTCTTGATTTTGGAATTAAAGTTGTGTCGAGTCCAAAGCGTTAATTCTGTACTCGGAGAATGAGTACAGTACATAATGTTGCTTTTGGAAAGATTTTTATCGTTCGTAACAGTTCGGAACTGGAATACGCAATTTCAAAAACTGTTTACCTACCCATATCGATATTTGCAATTCACCCAACTTTTTCAGAAGCTTCGCGTACGATTTAATAGGAAATATAACCAATATTTCGATGTTTCTCTGTAAATACACTTTCAGTCCGGATATGATGTTCGAGCTTGCTGTAACACGGTTTTTCATAGTCCATTTTGAAAATCGAAGTTATTTTTTACCTCGTTAACAATACATCCCTTTCATTCACTTTCATTTTGCTTGTTGGCTTGCGTATAAAACTGTATATACCAAGAACTTATTCAAATGATCGTGTGTGAAGCGATCCTATTCTGTCGTAAGAGATTAAAAAAATGAAAGCATCCTCTGTGGAAAGAAATGCACTTCACGTTCGAAGATACGAGCTGCATTCATGAATGCGTTTACCGTTCCGAATAAATAACTTAAACTTTACTGAAACCGTATTGATACACGAAGGGAAGTATCGATTTAACGACTATTTGATTTTCTTCGAACATACACTAAAGCTTCATTCGGTGTTCAAGAAAGAAGAGTTCAAGTGACTGTTCTTGAATCAAAAGATCGTCTCAGCCACGATGGAGATTCGTTTTCACGAAAGTTATGCACCGTTAAGCAGGTCAAGTGTTCTCCTATATGCTCCACGAAACATTCAGTTACAAAGCTGTATCCTCGGTTCCACTTTTGTATTGCAATGCAGAGTTCTCGAATATTCCGAGTTCGTGACAATTTTGGTAATAAATTGATCGATCGGCAACTGGATTCACGGATTCATCGACGATAATTGTCTCGCAGCGTTCCCATGATCTTCCTTGGGATTCGAGTCTCGGGAGCTCAACATTTCGATTACGTCGAGTTGTTTTCGTACGAGCCAACACTTCGAGGCGAAGCATTAAATATAGTCTACGCATGGCTAAACAAACGATTAACCCACAGCTTAACCAGAGCTTACGTTCCAGCGGTAACCACGGTTTATGTTTATGCTCGCGGTGCTGCTGTTAACTAGTTCTCTGTTGTTGAAACAGTAACACACATCGTGAATTTTGGTTCGCGAAAATCGATCCTGTTATCGCCGAAGAATCTCGAAGCTACTCGAAGCTTCGCCATGAACATTTTAAAAAATATTTAGACATTCATTGCAATCGTTCCTGATTGTACGGCTTCGATACTGATCTCGCATTAAAACATTCTCACATTAGTGTGAAAAATTTAAACAAGATCCAACAAATTGTAGTACACTTTGACAGATTGATTAAATTGAGAATGGTCCAAAACTGGCTATTCTGTAAAAGTTTTCATTTCAGATTTTTCGTCGCAAGTTGTTCCATTATTCGGCGCGTTAACCTAATAAAACCACGCTTCCTGCGTCGCGCAACACAGTGCCGGAATGAAGTTCGCGATTATTTCGGCGATTCACGAATCATTAGCGTGGATTGAAATTTTCGTCGCGCGCTGGGAATCAATTACATTCGACAGCTGCGGCCCGGAATTTTAAAACGATTTTCATTCACGATTGTCCGGGCAGATTCCACCGAGAATGACTAACTTGAACGAAGACTGGATCGAGCGAGCATTAGCATTAATCATTGCGTACAATCTTCCCGTTATCTTCGTTATAAGATTTTTAATCTTTCTCTTGTTACTCCCGGCGAGGCTGTTTCGCTATTGTTCTAGAAACGAACTCGAACAAAGTTCCCTCGTTCGCTTTAGCATCTCAGCCTGGCTATTTGCAACAATTAAGAGAAGTTTCCTCGGTTCTTTGTAAACAGAATGTGGTCGTTAGTCCGCGACAAGCGATTGCGTTTCCCGAGCGACCAAGAAAATAGTAATCAAGGAATCTTGTCTGGATAGAGGATGGACGAGAGGCGAGAGATTTTTCGATGAATCTGTTTCGTACAGCTTTTGGGAGGGAAAAACTCTGGATAAATTGATAGGATAATTAAAGCTCCGGCGGAGCACGAGCTCCGATAAACGATCCGCTAACAAGGGACACCGTTCCTCCCGGTTGCTTAAGAAAGAAAATTAAAAAGGATGGCTCCTGTCGATGGCAGCACCGACGTCGTTTCTCTTCCCTGGTCCTGGGTTAATGCCGATCAGGACACGAACGGGAAACGAAGATCTCTGGATTCAGCCACGATCGCTCAGTCTAATACGACATCTCATCAACCTACTACCAGCTTCCGCTTTAACCTCGCAGATTCCCACGGTATTAACAGGCGATTCCATCCATTCGCGATTCGATCAACCGAACTCCTTTTTAATCGACGCGATCTTCCCAAGAGAAAAACCCTCGGACCGATTGTTTTCCCCTGAACACGTCCCAAGACCATTTCAAGATAAACGATTGCCTCAGGTAGAACGTTCACTCTCAAGAACGTGAGCAATTTTGTTCTGGAATTTAGAAGATCAGTGGAAGTTCTTGTAGAATGTTTAGCTAATTGGTTGAGTGTGGATCTCGTCGGTTTCTAAAGAAAATTATTAGGAGAAATGAATAACGATTATCGGCAACCAACGAAAATGCTGTTCATTTTTAATGGTTACTGATAGCCAGAATAATATTATTAAATCATAATTCTTGCTGATAAAGTTCTTGTAGAATGTGTAGCTAATTGGTTGATTGTGGATCTTGTCAGTTTCCAAAGAAAATTATTAGGAGAAATGGATAACGATTATCGGTAACCAACGAAAATGCTGTTCATTTTTTAATGGTTACTGATAGCCAGAATAATATTATTAAATCATAATTCTTGCTGATAAAGTTCTTATAGAATGTTTAGCTAATTGGTTGATTGTGGATCTTGTCGGTTTCTAAAGAAAATTATTAGGAGAAATGAATAACGATTATCGGCAACCAACGAAAATGCTGATCGTTTTTAATGGTTACTAATAGCCAGAATAATATTAGTAAATCATAATAGTTACTCATAAAGCTCTTGTAGAATGTTTAGTTAGATGCTTGATTGTGGATCTCGTCAGTTTCCAAAGAAAATTGTTAGGAAAGATGTGATAATGATTCGAAAGAAATAAATTATTTAGTTCCTGTTTCTCGGAAGCGATTCTGTGTCCTCGCGAATAACGATTATCGGCAACCAACGAAAATGCTGATCGTTTATAATGATTACTGATAGCCAGAATGATGTTAGTAAATCATAACAGTTACTCATAACCAAGATTCAATGTATTAAGTCCATAACTTTTAAATTTTGACTTGCAGCAATTGTGATGTCTATGAATTTTAGCAAGAAATATAAAACAGGAGACTTTTTTATCACCCCTTCAGCGACACTTTTCGTACCGTGGCTCTAATAATTTGATCAGCTACCGTATTATGCGAGTGCGGATCGTGAAAAAAGTTTATGCAGAGCGCGTCAGTGAGAGAACAAAATCGGATCGGTGTTTTTACGCGCGAGAACGATCCCGGGGTCCGCGAAGCTCGTTCGACGGCTGATTTCCGCTTTTCAATCATCATAACCGAACCGTGATTTAATGTCGTTCGTAGCCAATGGACCGGGTCGGGGCGTTTTACATTCCGGCCGTCGAAAGAATCGATGTAAAAGGGAGGAGGGCGCGGGACAGACGAGAAATGGAATCGATTCGACGCGGACCCGCTCGGTTTTATCGCGAATGCTCGTTCGTTAGAGGATTTATGCGCGCGTCCATGAAAATTGACTCCTAATAACGGAGCACGCCTCACCACCGCATCGAACGCGTCGCCTCCCCGACGTGTTACGTGCCTGATTTAAAATTTATACGAGAATAATTGCGCGTGTAGCTGCGATGGATTTCGAGCTGCGGAGGCTCCGTTGGTCGCCAACGTTTCCGGAGAACCGAAAAGGAGACGCGACCAACCCGAAAATTTCGGTTTCCACCTTCCTTCGAATTACGCGGGTTGCTACGGATTCACGCCTTTGCTCTGAGCGAGCTTTCAACCCCTGCGCGCTGCTCGGTCGGTTTGTAAATTGCGTTTGGTTAAACGGTTTATTTAGAGAAGAATTTTCTAGCTCGGCGTACATGGGAATTTTTAATGTTAGACTTGTGACCGCTAAAGATGTTATAGGAATATTATATAGTACGGGAACATTTTATTTAACCTTTATATTCTATCTAGATTTATACTGCACTTTAAACAGCTCTTCAAGTTCCGTTCTTTGTTGCACGACATGGACTTTTGAATTAATTTCATGTAGTTCTTTCTTTGTAATGTGTCGTCACGTAATTACAGGCAAATAAAGAGCTGCGTGAAATTAATCTAGATGTTCATGTCGTACGAAGAACAGTATTTTAAATGTTCTTTAGATTCTTTATCCTAAAATTCTCTTATTCATTCTTCTCTGTTAAATTACATCTGCCCGTTCCTGCAGTAAATTGTATTTATGCAAAGTCTCAATGTATTTTTCGAGTTCTCAAGTTGGCGAATTCCCATTGCCGGAGAGCTTTCGCGATTTCACCCCGACGAATTCGTGGCATCGCGTGCAGCGCCGGCGAAGAATCGTCGAAATAAAGGAAGCGCAAGAAACAGGTGGTGGGTTTTCATAAAACCTGTTGATGAAAAACAACGCAAGCCGGCTCGAAAGCGGTGCACGCGCGTGTACCGCACACCTGTTAACGAACTCACGAGTTTCAGACCCTCCCCCCCGTCGTTGTCGGCCCTAAATTAAATCCCGGGGACGGGACGGACATCGCGAAAAGAACATTTGCGTGTCCCGGCGAGGTTGATGGCTCCTTTATTTAGCACAGAACTCGATTAGCAATTACGTTGTTTGACTAACAAACTCCTTCGTATTTTTTTGTTCCAGGTAAGCCCACCCCCAGACAGTATCAAAGTGAATCCGCGCGGCTCCGGCTCTCGGGGGCCGCCTCGCATTTTCGGTGAGTAAACAGCGCGTATCGACGCACGCATAATTAGTAGCCGACACCCCCGGAGGGCCGTCGAAATTCTGACGGAGGGTTGGTTGCCTTCTCTCTCTCTCTCTCTCTCTCTCTTCTTTTTTTCCTGTAACGAGGATACCCTTTTATCCCCCGCGCTTCGACCATCTCTCGCACGCAACCGGCCAGCCCCGTGTATACACGCGTGCAGGGTTCGTTTAACGTGGTTCTTTCATCCCCCGACGGTAGCTTGCCTTGCATTTTTGTTAACTGGGAGAAGGGTGCGCCCCGACTCGGCGGATATAGTTTATTTACGCTCGCAATTAACACTCGAGAATCCGCCGTCCCCGCCAAGGGGATGCTCCTCTCTCGCTCTCTGTTTGAGAAACTGTTTTCCTTGGGTGTCTTTCAGATTTACGGCCGCCTTTGTCAATTATCGAAGGGGCTGCGTTCACGATCCCGTTACACTGCTTCACCTGGGAATTCGTTTAAATTAGCCTGCTACATGTGGCATGGCCGACCTCGAACTGCTAATTCCATGGAGGGGTTTCATCGAGAAATACTATGTATCATAGTCTCTAAACTCTAAAAAAATATCGATAGCCTACAAATTACATAATTCGAAAATCGAAAGAAAATTTTATTTCAATGAAAAGTCTTTTCTAAATTTTTGAAAAGTTAAGTGAACTCTCCTCATCTAAAAGTACACATAATGCCGCCATTGTTGTTCTTCATGATGAATTTCACCACAGCGCATCAACGAAACATAAGCACTAAATTATTCTTTTTTATCCTTTCGATATAAAAAAAACTAAATTATGTTGTATAGATAAGGGATGGATGAAGGTTTAACGTTTATACAGACGTGATTAGGATTACGCGGTGTTTTTTAAGAACGTACAATTAATTTTTGGATCGTTGCGAAACTTCAGAGAAGCAGAACACATTTGTCTGGTTAACCGATCAACTGACAGCTCCCATTCTTCAAGGTACAGTTTTAAACGAGTATCGTTCGCCCACGAAACTAGAGGGTGGGTTCTCCCGTGTAAGAAACAGAGAGGGTAAGGATGGTTCAGACTGCAAATGAATCAACCCGAGGAAAGACATTGGGTCATCTATACTCTGCCGAGTTACCATTACGTACGCCACAAACAGAATACCGGACTGATGCAGCCTGTGCTCTCAATTAATCGCCTGATAAAGGCAGCGGAAATAGATTTCCTCCATTTACAATCTTGTGTCGGGAACCCATCCCAGTTAATTATCAAAAGACGTTTCTCGGTAAAATAGCTCTCTTTGTTTATCGATAACGTAAACTTCGTAGGAGCCTCTTTATTCTCAAAGTTGAAGTTCGATGAAGCAATCTTCAATTTTTATAATCGAATGTCAAGCACGTGGAATTGAATGAAGTCCTATTTTTAGTGGGAACAGACTTTGTAGATATCGACTTTTATATTCTAGCATTTTTTTTTAAATTTTCATGTGCCTTAAATGCATAAAGATCCGCAGTCTATTCATTACACTTTTAAACTGTACTACCCCTGAAACAGAATTCTAATTATGCAATAATTCACAACATTTTTGGGAAATGCTGAAATGGCACGTCGCTTTCCATTCTAGGTATTTCGTTCTTCGACACGAACATCTTATTTCTATTTTTCTAGTGAAGAATGAAACATATAAAATCTATGTGCAGATAAGGAATAACGAATCTAAAGCAACAAGGAGTTATATTCAACGAAATAATAGAAACAGCGTAATAGTCTTAATAAAACCTGCGCAGAATGAACGAAGAATGATGACAGGAAAGTGCTAAAATTAAATTTTTTATCATATCCGCTGTTCCCATCCCCTGCGTCCGGCTGTCGTCGTCTAGGATCAACTTGTCAGTTAATAGAACATTGCAGACCCATAACCAGTCCCAATCAGTACAACCATAAAGAGCGTGATACGAGTTCTGGTGATTCGTCCTGCTTTCGCAAGACATGGAGGATGAAAGGACGATTTCCCGGCAACCCAAGCAGCCATAAAAAGTTCATATTAGCGAATCCGCCCCTCGACAGACAGACAGAGAGAGAGAGAGGTTGGATATTAGATAATAACAGTGTCGCGGGAATCCCCTTTGATGGGATTCAAAGTTCTCGAGTGGGAGGAAGCAATGAAACGTTTCTCCCCCTGCGTTTTAAGGGTGGCTCTCGCATGGGAGCGGCCCGGGGGATGATTAGCGCAGCGGCTCTTGAAATATCTTCGATGTTTCTCTGATTTAAGAGTTCCCGGTACAATATTGCCGTGAGTGGCTCGGCTGGATTGGCCGGAAGAATCGTGGCTGTCACAAATCAGCCGCCGTCGATGTAAGGCCACAGGGTGGCGGTTTCAGTGCGAGAACGGTCGATTACGCGCGTGCTATAAATATTGCGTGCAATCGGCCCATGGGGCGCGAAACCGGGAAGGGCGTGCGTTGCCGTCTCGGTTCGAAACCGGCTGCTGGTTTCTCGGGGAGAAGCCAATCCGCCGACGCCGGTTAATTTATTACCGGTTCCGGCCCTGTATTTATTGGCAGCCCTTTCACCGGCCGAAAGTCGGGCCTCCGGAATTATGTCGATTGATCCCCGAAAGACGAGAATCGACCACTATACCTCCATGTCTTCTCCATTTTGCTCTAGCATGTCGAATGTACACTTTAGTGTCCGTCGCTACCCTCGCGCCAATTCTAAAAGAATACACTGAGAAAAAAATCCTGTCGAAACAAAAAAAAATATATGTTGATTCAATAAGATGTACTATTGAATAGTGCCAATATCATTTGAACTTATTTTAATATTTAATACTAATGAATTTCAATAGCAAAACTCACTTCCGCCAATCATATAAGCCAATAGCTTGACCATCAATGTTTTCAAAAAATTAAGATATGGCCTCAAACCAATTCCAGTATAAATCAATACATTTCTCAAATTTTTTAAACAACATATCTGATTGAAGGAAAAAAAGAAATATTACGAATAATAATATACGGTATTGAATCAAATACTATTTTCAATCATTTCATGATAGACAATTCAAATACATCACGATTTGCTGCTTCTAAATTTCATACTATATTCATACTATATTCATACTATATTTCATATTCGATATTCATCGAAGTAAAAAAATTACAATAACACGCGTGTTATTGAAGTAACTACTTTTTTTCTCAGTGTAGAAGACTGGCTCATTATTTATTAGGTTGGCAACTAAGTCTGTGACCTTCACATTTTCTCAAACAAAGTATATTTTTTAAGCACGAGTATTTTCTATCAAATTAATTTATAATATCAAATTAAAAAACAAATAAAAAACAGTTCAAAAGAAATAGTCACTGAATGAGGCTATAATGATACAATAAAAGAATCACGAAACAAAAGGTCGCGAAGTTAGTTGCCAACGTAATACATAACACTAAACCTACCGAGCGCTAAAAGCGATTAAAGCATTTTAGCTTACAAAAATGACAAGGCTCTATTTATTTAGATTTTTTAAAGTTTTTATCACAGTATGTGCTGCGATAAGGAAATTTATCGAATCAATTGCTATTTCTAAACAAATTGAACCACAGATATTTATTAGTTAATGTAGAATGTGCACGCCGCTACCCCCGTCCCAATTTGAAGTAAATATGCAAGAAATTTTATGAAGTCAGTGAAATCGATACCGGCGACACAAAACGAGGTATATTGGAAAATAATGTACCTAACAGAAACAATTAGTCAGAAACGATAACGAGGGCAAGCCATTTGCATTCGTGACGCTCCATTACGCCGACAAAATGGATCCGCGCGACTCTAGAATCGCGAAATTGCTCTGGATTGCCAACAGGTTCTCAGAGATTCTGAAAAGTCGTTCGGCTTTAAACTTCCCAAGTGGGTCTCTTCGAGACCCGCGTGTGACGCCGATGGAGACTCGCGCCGACTATAATCGAAGAAGCTCAATTAATCCTCGATTACGTAGCTGGTTGATCGGATGAACAGGAATTTCTGCGGCGAAGCCGTCGTTCATGCATGGCAATATTTCAGCTCGACATAGGCGGGTCTGTTTGACTTATCGTTTATGCCGGCGGAGCGCATACTAATTTTCAGCCCGTTCGTTCGTCGCGCTCTAATGGACCGATAAACCAAGTTAAGAAGCACTCCAATTTATCAATTATCTGATGCGGGAGCCCGTCGAAACGCGACAACAGGTGTGTACCTTGCCGATAAATTACGCGACTTTGTCCATAGGTGCGCGGACAAGGTTAGGTAATTCTCGGTGGTTCATTTGAAATTTCAACCGCGGGCCGGTTTAAAAATTTCATATCGCCGCGATTTCAACAGGTCGCGAACATGTTCCATATACTTGCAGCAGTTTTAATCACCATTCAGCGTGACCTTAATTGTGATGGAATTGAAGTTCGTCGAAAATTCGAGGGGCCATTTCACTGTGACCAATGCAAATTTCACAATTCTTTGGTTACCGCTTTAGCGTATGACCCAATTGTTCTACAAAGTTCTATCTCGTTGATTCAGTATTGAAATTCTTTTCGCAAAAGTTTCGAATCGTATTTTTAACCGCGTCTCTTTAATCGACGAAATAACGGCGGACGCGGGATATTTCGTTAGCTCGAAGAACACGTGTTTCGCGTTACGGATACGAGGAACTTTCTTTGATCTCGCGAACGAGTTGCAAAGCTGTGACGGGACTATTTATGGTTTCTGAATGGATTCAGAAGCCGGCCGGTTGAAGCTGTTAGTGTAGCGTGCGGTCCAACAGTTCCCCCGTGCGTCTTTATATCTTGGTTCTTGTAGTTGATGTAGAAAATTGATATTTTTTATGAGCACTGCAATTTAATCGTGGTATCAATGAATATCCAAAACGATGATCGTCCGCGAATTTAGAGATGCAAAAGAAGATGACACGGTAAAATTGAAAGCGCAGTTGTCCAACACGGATCTAGACCGAAGCAGAAGTATAAACAGCGAGGTAGGAAGCGTAGGAGAGTGATAGATCGGCGAACGATCGTGAGGATTAATGCTCGACCAATGGAGTCATCGATCCTCCGGCAAACGCGTCGCTAACGCGACCTAATGGTGCGAAATCATGGCCGATAGCGACGCAGCGGAACGCGACCGCGGCGCAATCATCCTTTTTACAGAAAAGTGGCCCGAAACAGACGGTGAATTACGTCTCGTTAGCCGAACCGTTTGTTTTGTCACGTAGAAAGCGTGTTTATCGATTCTGACGGTCGTCACGCCGCGGCCAGAGGAGCTCCGCCGCGCCGCGCCGGTTCAAATATATTTTCGTCGTTGTTTCCGGCCGATCGATCGATTTTGCGGTCGAGTTCAATAAGCGGCCGCGTCAATTTGTTCAGATTTCGAGGAGAAGAGCCAGAGTACACAGTTCTTGATTCTCGCCGGTGCTCTCGTGAAACTGGCGTGTATCGATGGACTCCCGGTACACGGGACGGTAAATCGTTTTGGATTCACGTCGGCGCAACTTCGCCTCCTCCGATGCTTTGCCTCGAAATTTTTCTCTGCGACGCTGACAAATGTACCACGCCCAACGCTGTCGAATTATTGACGTACAGTCGGGCACAGAATTCAGTGGACGCCCTTTCAAAACCAATTACTTTCTCAAAATCGGACTTGAGTTCGTTTTTTAGATGTTACAAGTTTACTGGGTAATGAGTAAAAAAATTTCATTCTAAATTGCTATCGCTTGGAAACTTTCTCTGTGGCGCTGACAATTGTACCCCGCACAATACTGTCGTTAAGGATAGAATTAAGTGGAGGCTATTTAAAAACCAAAAACTTCTTCAAAATTGGACCACATGACTTGAGTTGATTTTTAGATATTACAAGTATGTATTAGTTTACTAGGTAATTTGTAAACAATTTTCTTCTGTAACGCTGACAAATACACCACGCTCATTACTGTCGAATTATTGACGCACAGTCGGCGACAGGATTAAGTGGAAGGCCCTTTAAAAATAAATATCTTTTCGAGTTGTTTATTTAGATGTTAAATTTAGGAAGAAGTAGAGGAAATATTTCTACAACTACACGAGATGGAACAGAACATATAACTAATGAAACTGAGAAAACTGAAAGTTCGACGATTCCTCCAGAAACGGGGTTATTTAATCTTAGCTCAACAAATTGATGAAACGGCGAAGCCAGTGAAAGACTGGTCCGAGGCGTTTGAAACAGTTCAGTAACTTTAAAGTATCTGGTGTCTTACAATTTTCTAGCCGGCCAGAAAAAGAGAGGTAGAGAGAGAGAGATGAGCGGTGTAACGCGGAGCGACGTTAATTAAAACACTCTGAAAGTATCGTACTGATCAGAGCGGGGTTTAATCATCGCAAATCCAAGGAAAGAGGAGGCATTCCGGCCTGCTCGGATAACCCGTAATAACGTTAATTGCTGGCCGAGCTATTGTTCCTAAACCCGAAACCATATGTCCACGTCAGTGAAGGGCTGACACGGCTCGCCGTTTTTCTGATCAATCCCCGCCGCCAATTATCGCCTGCTGGTTATGGGGTGGCTGCGCGACACCCTAACATGTCGAGGCTCCTATGGTATGCGGCCCAGGGCAAGAAGCTGCCAGGATTACGGGGACGTGTTCCAGTTTAACAGGAGCATTAACAGGAGGGTCAATAGATGGGGTTCTAACGACCGATTTTTTCTTTCTTGCATGGGAAGCATGGAAAAATATCAAATCAGGCTGTTATTAAAAGTAAAGGCGGTTTTTTTGATGAAAGAACAATTTGAAGAAAAATACGCATTTTTGTGACAAGTTAATCTTTCTTGTTTGTTCTAAAGGCATTCAGTTCTTCTCATAAACTTTCTGTTTCTCCGAACTTACGCCGAGATTCCAATTGGTACTGCATGTACTTTCAGACAAGGTATTTTTTAAAAAGTGGAGCCCATTAAATTTCTCAGAAAAAATGCCTGAATGACGTGAATACTTATTTTAATTTGGTGTAATTTATGGTTGGAACAGTGGATTTTTTGGTCCAGCGAGCGTGTCAGAGGACGGATGAGCGAGTGAATGAGTTTTTCAGAGTAATTAAATTGGTGGCGTCGCGACACAGCATTGGCAACGCTATACGCACGATCGATTCTGCGGTCGTGCTCTCACCCCGTTTCGATCGCAACCGATTGTCGTGGCCAGCGTTCGCTTTATTGCATTTTTTTCTTGGCCGGTGCATCGATACATTGCGGATCGAGGCGACGCGATCATGTATCCCGAGGCTTTGTGCGGCCTCGAAGGAGACCACCGGCGCAATCTCTTTTTTAACCGTAAACCACCTCTGGCAGGTTTCTTCTCGACCGGCTCAAAGCTAACGATTACACGCCAGTTAACGATCCTTTGTACGCGGACCTTCGTCCATACTCCTTGCCCCTTACCTTTCAAGTCGTCTTTCCTGTCTATTTTCTTTCCTTTGGCCGTGACAGCCTTCCGCTCTACCGGCACACGTTCCTCCAAGCAAGCTGCCTTCTTCCAGCGATCGATAGACTGTCAATCGGCGACTGTATATCGTTTATGGGTCGCTGATAGAGAGCTTGCCTACCAGCTCTACTTTCGATCCTGACAAGAACAAGTTGGAAAACACTCTTTAACCTTTTCAAATGTAATACATTTCGAACCAGTAAGACTTCAAATATAATCTATTAGCCATTTTATTGTTCATCATTGCTTTAATGCGAGGAAGTAAATTTATAAAACGTTGTACGAGGTATTGCTGTCGAACAGGGTTTCCAGAATCACTGGGACCTGCTGGAATTGTAAGAAAATTGAATATTGAATGCAGCTTTGCTAGAACGAAAGAAAATCCTCGCGCCGGAAAGCATTAACATTTAATATCTCGACAACTGTTTTAATCCTGGAGGTGGGTACAGTAACACTGGATAATCGAAGCAATTTCATTTCGTTCAACATTCCTGGAAACAGCTGGGAGTCGTCGAGTTCTGGAGTAAGCACTTTTAAAACTGGTCCTGCGAAAAAGCTAGTCTTTCATTAAGTTTCTCCGTCAATGTTATCAAACTCTGCTATTCATTTTGTCTATTGATTTCATCAAATTCTTGATCAATTGAGACTAATACTAAACAGCAAATAACTTACATTGTTCAATTCAATAATATTAAATTAGATATACATGGTAACTGAATAATTGAAGTTGTAACTCTTCAAGTAGCAGAAGTTTTATCAAAGCTGTGCCAGTCGTGTGACCAGTTCGAAATGCTATACTCTCGAGAACACGTTTTCAAAATCTCATATTGACACAGAGCACTGGTACATACACAGAGCCCGTCTGCCCGGATTTAACCCCCAGCGTCCTCTTATCGAAGACACTTAATCTGCGTTTCTATGAGCGTCGCATGGGGGTTCGCGATCGCGTGGGGCTGTGTTGAACACTTCCAACCAGATATGTCGATAGAACCCTAATCGAAAGGGGGTCGCTGAAGATCGCGAGGGGATCGATAGTTTTCCCATGAACAGCGAGTATACAGTAATTCTTCCATCAAAGTCCTGTGTCGCCTGTTCTATCGAAGTCCAGTGCCTACTCACTCCACTGCCGGCCGACGTTGCGCCGCGCCGTAGAGCGGCGATGATTGATCTCGGCTCGGGTATATCGGTGTGAACACTACACATTGACTCGAATCAATCGAGTTCTCAATCTTCTTAATTTTAATGATCGGTTTATGGGACTTTTACAAGCTTATTCCTGGCGGTTCTCTGATTAAAATGATACCAAACACGATATAATTTCAACGTTATTTAGTGGTTTAATCGACGGTAAAAGTTTCGAAGGCATCGAAGACCAGCGACAACGCGGGCCTTTGAAATGTGCCGGCGACGTCGACTGTCCGCGTCTCTTTCTTTCCCATACGCTCTTCTTCGTTGCGTTCGAAACTTTCATCGTCGATTAAACCACTAAATATTGGCCAAATTATATCGTGTTTGGTATCATTTTGATCAGAGAAATGCCACGAATATGTTGGTGAAAGTTCCATAATGATATCATAGAAAATAAAGAAGCTGAGGTCTTGGTGTTTCATTGTGATGACGCACGGGCCTTTAAACTGTGCCGGCGACGGCGACTCGCTTCTGCCACGCGATCCTATTTCATTCTGCCCTTCTCTATGTTCGGCTCGTCGTTTGAAGTCTCGGCGCGGTAGAAGCAGTCATAAAAATTTAGCCACCCTATTCTATCGAAGTCTGTTCAAAACACGGGTGTGGGACTTCGATAGAAGAATTACTGTATTGTGCTCGCAGCATGTTTACAATTGTACGTGTCATAGTGCAGGATAGTTATCCTCGGAGCTGGATGCTCTTCCTGCAAGATGGATTTCTGTGCAGGGAACGTTTCCGAGAGGTGTATGTAACGAGGTGACGTCGAAAGAACGGAACGGCGTCGAAGTTGCGCGGTAGTTGGCGAGTGGAATGGAAACGGGAAGCGATATCGCTAATTACCGCCGTTAAGGAGCGCAAGAACCGGGGAAATGGCACGAAAACGTTGTAGAACCACCGGTGGCTCTAATAAAAGAGCGCCCGGTCGTTTTTTAACGAACTTTCTTCGAACCGGGCCGCGTTTCTTTCGCCGTCGACGGCGACGACGCGCCACCGGGGAAATTGTCGACGGAAGAACGCGCGCACTCGAACAGCGAGAAGGAAACATCGGGCAAAAACGCGGGTTTCGCGACAAGAGTGAAATACGGAGCATCGCCGAGGCCTTTGCTTTCAAATTATTGCATAATTGTATATTGCCCGAGCAGGCAAGTTGCACGAAAACTCTCCGGCGATGTAATAACGAGATGAACGTTTACAGCGAAATCCAGAGCGTCGCCAGAGCGTCGTCCTCTCCCAGGACGTCTTTCTCGATCCACCGCGGAACTTATCGCAGTCTTGGTTTTTCATTCCTCCCCGGTATCTTCACCGAGGGCAAGAGAAAAGGAGATCCGTTTTTGCTAGTCGCCGGGGACGGACTTGAACACGTAGCCAAACGAAGACCAGGAATTTATGAATTTGCCATCAGGCCCCGATCCCTTCGACTCTCTTCCTCCTTTACGGCACTTCGCGAGAGGAAACCCGTTGAAAGCGCGGAAGTGCGATTTACCGTGAAAGGTGAACAAACTCCCCGTTCCTTTCGGACTGATAATTTTCCTCTTCACCTGGGCATACCTTCGCCAGCTTCTTTCCACCGCGATCCTTTTTATTGCGAAAGCCATATCCGAGGAAAGAGATTGGCCTTGTCCTCGAGGAGACTTCCAACCGGGATCGGCGCTTTATGAAAACTCATCTGCAATTGTTTGTTCCCTCCACGACTGATTTATTCACCGGTGTATTATCCTCCGGCGCTGAACCACCGTGAATAGTAATGCCATTCTTGCTGGAGTGTCCGTGTTGTTTTACCTAACTCCACAAAGTGGCGATCCCACGGATTATCAATAACAGGAAATATAAAAGAGAGTCTTAGCTTGATTCATAATCTGGCAGAGAGGCCACGGCGTCGGGGCTGATCTGAGCGCATTAATCGATTTCTGAATGAAAGACGACGAAGACACGTCAAATAATGCCTTTCTTGCACTAGTTTCCCTGTTGTTTTCAATGGGACGCGGATTATCAGTAACAAGACATGTAAAAAGAGCGTCTTAGCTTGCTCCATAATATGCATTAATCAAACGCCGGTCACCTCGACAGCGATTATGTGATTTTCTGAATGGAAGTCGATCAAGTCACGTCAAATAACGTCCGGCGTGAACGACTGTGAATAGTAATGCCTTTCTTACACGAGGTCATTGTTTTAGCGAAGCTCCAGAAAGTGGCGTTTCCACGGATTATCGATAACAGGACATATAAAAAGAGAGTCTTAGCTTGATTCATAATCTGGCAGAGGGGCCGCGACGTCGGAGCTGATCTCAGCGCATTAATCAAAAGCCAGTCGCCTCGATAGCGATTATGTAGTAAGGCGACAAGCTGACAGCGGGTTTGCACGAGGATTTCTGAATGGAAGTCGATGAAGACACGTCAAATAACGTCCGAGCACGGCCTCGACGTTTATCGATAGATAAATGTACCGTCCCGGGGAGGCTCTCTCCCCTATCGCGCGTCTTTTTTCCCGGTTTTCGTGAGGTCTCAGCATCACATCCCCTATACCCCATCGCCCATCCCCTCGTGTCTCATCTGGTGCAGCGTTATCGACACCTTCACGGCGTGCTGCATCGTCACGTTCGCCCAGCCCGGCCCCGGCAGCCGATACAGGCATTCGTGCTCTATGCAATGGAGAAACGAGATATCGTTGACGACTACTGGTCGACCGGAGCCCGCCAGTGTTAGATATCGTAATGGCGGATACGTTACACCAGGCGCGGACAACTGTAAGCGATCCTGACCGTCGATATCCACCGGGTTGGCGAACACCACCACCTTTTCTCTCTCCTAATTTCTCGATTTTCCGGATACATTTTCCTTAACTCGTTAACGAGCACCTCCGCCGACCACGCGATCGGTTCTTTGTTACCAGCGAGCCGGCCTTTTTCCACGGATTCCTTTTGTGTCTCGAAAGGACCGCCATCGATCGCGTCCACGCGCTTTGTAATCGACACGTACCGATTTGCCGTTCGAGATCACACGGCCCGCTCCTCCCTAATGAGCACCTCCGATTATTTCCGAGCAACGCATTTCCTCATCGCCGCGGAACTTCTCGAATTTTCCCAGTGTCGTTCCTCAATGGCGTTTTTAATGGACTTCTTACTTGCCTTGCGATTTAATTCCGAGATTTCAGACTCAAACGTACTACGTGTTCAACACTAAATCTACCGAGCACTAAAAGCGATTAAAATGTTTTAGTCGATGTAAATGGTAACGACATGGTAAAATGTTTTAGTCAATTTAAGCGACTTCGTAATTTTGATAATTGTATAGTCGATATTTGAGAGAGTCGTACGCTGTATGCGAGGTTAGATGCGTTCGAATGACGAGCGTGCCGAAGCGTTGTTTACAGTTCGGAACAAAGGCTCGACGTTTGACGAAGATTTCCGATGATCGACGACAAGCGCCGATCAACGGAAGAAGACGCAGTCGTTTTATGAACTTTCGAGGCGTCAGTCACGTGTCGCCATTTACGGTCTTATTTTGTGTTGTATTGGTGATGCCTGTGATTTATGATAATTGTACTTTATGTTTATGTTATACGGTGTAGTTCCTAATCTAATATATATTCTATTCACTATTTAATATCGCTAAATACATCGCGAGTGTTTTATTACGAATCCTGACAATCCTTTGGAAGACTACTACAATTGTAAGATGAAAAATATAAGACCGGTCATTTGACCGGCAGTGGTAGGTTTAGTGTTAACTAAGGCCGCTATTACACGAGGACACTTGGTGGCGCAACTCGGTTGCGCCACCAGTGTCTCGGCACATTTAATGAATCGGCAACTTGGTGGCGCCACCGAATTGAACAGCTTTTATGAATCGGTTCAGGTGTGGTACCAGCAAGCGTTCCGATAAACATTTTACGATAAATGTGGTGGTAATTTGAACGTCAATGTCGTCAATTGTTCATGTATTCGTGATTCTGGTGTCGCAACTTTGGTGGCTTTGTCTAATAGGCTACATTCAAATCAATTCCCCGGCTGGTGGCGGCGCCACCAAATGTTGCCCGGCCGGTTGCCGATGCCGTTCACCAAATCGGCAACAATTTTTGCTGGCTCCACCAAGTGTCCTCGTGTAATAGGCTCCATATGATTCAATGCCCCACGACGTGCTGAGCCACTGGTCTCGTCTAATAGCGGCCTAACTGGCGTCGATATAAGATATTTGGTTAAAAACAAAGGACGGTCATAGTAACATCATTTTGTTATGTATTTGTCGAAATACGTATGTACCCATTATGGAACATTTTATATGTTGGACGCACGTGTGTTAGTGCAATGCAGTATGTGTTATATTTTTACAATGCAGGAAATGCATTCGTTGCTCTCATTGCAACAAGATTCTTTCTCATTTGACGAGTCATATTTAATATCTGATCATCAGCTTTACACAGTCTTCGGAATCCACGATTAATGTACTGAATAGATTGAAACTAGTCACAAACGGGAGAGGATAGAAATTATGCTCGCGCACCTCATTCAATTCCGACAAGTTCGGTAATACAAATATTATTTCTAGTTCTGTAATAATTATTTCATCATCCTCACAGCTCGTCAAAGGGTATTTACGGTATAAAGGATCAACTCTCGACAGAGCGGAGCTTCCCTACCACTCTGACTAGATAAATTTCAGTGTCGTTATTTATTTCATCAAACATTGTAGATTTTTCCTGGGTGATCACTAGACTGCTGGATCTTTCTGCAAAATAATAAAATTGCCCGAGGCATTTGTATGAGACCGAAATTAAATGAAAATGTATTTTCTCTGAAAAGTCGGAAATGATATAACAATATCCTTCAATTTTTCTGATGTCTTTTTCGTTTTGAATTCGAACTACTCGTTTTAATTTACATTCAAGGCATAAAAATATGCATTGAAGATTATGGGTATTAAAACCAGGGTTATAGAGGAATTTAATTCAAGATTCATCTCTGACTATAGAGAAACATCCTGCACGTCTATAATAGCGAACGACACAGAAATCTTATGGGTTAACGCGGAATGCAAAACGCTGCTTCGTCGTCGACCAAAATCTCTGTCGTTCCCGGGCATGGAGTCACCATTTCCGTGGGTCTAATACGCTCCATTCACTTCATTAACGCAAATGTAAAGTTCCTTTTTCATTCGTGGTAATGCGCTTCCCGGGGGGAGAAAAAGAGTCTTCCGCGCCGTCACCGTATTGTGTTTGGCCTCATTCGCGAATAAATCCTGATTAGAGTGGAACCGTATCGCCGTTCTGAATCGAACAGCGTCCGGGAAATTCTCTCTCACTCGCTCAGTCACTTCTCCATGCGACCGCATCGCTCGCGGACAGAATTTTTCTTCGACAGCGAGAAGATGAGCGAAAAAATGTATTACTCCTGGTCAAATTATTATTATCACATCTACACTGAGAAAAAAAAGTAGTTACTTCAATAACACGCGTGTTATTGTAATTTTTTTACTTCGATGAATATCAATGTATTCTTTTCGATAGTATGAAATTTAGAAGCAAATCGTGATGTATCTGAATTGTCTATCATGAAATGATTGAAAATATTATTTGATTCAATACCGTATATTATTATTCGTAATATTTCTTTTTTTCTTCAATCAGATATGTTGTTAAAAAAATTTGAGAAATGTATTGATTTATACTGGAATTGGTTCGAGGCCATATCTAATTTCTTGGAAAACTGATGGTCAAGCTATTGTCTTATATGATTGGCGAAAATGAGTTTTGCTATTGAAATTCAATAGTATTAAATATAAAAATAAGTTCATATGATATTGGCACTATTCAATAGTACATCTTATTGAATCAACATATATTTTTTTGTTTCGACAGGATTTTTTTCTCAGTGTACTGTCTGGAACTGGTACGAGTAGGCAGCGGAATTCATGCGTTTATGACAGAATTGCGTAGGCCTGATTTAAAACAGTAAAACCATTAGAAATTAAAACTACGATTACATTATCTTCTGCTTACTAAATATATTAAGGAACAAAATCAATTTCACTCCAGTTTGCTGTCAGCTAGAACATTTCTATTTTCCACAAGGATCCGCTGTCTATCAGAAATAATTCTCGGTCATTATAAATATTGTACTAAAACATATTTTCGTAGGAAAAATAATTTTTATCCTATGACTCATTTTGGTTCAATCCACAACTGATTAATCTCAGGCCTCTCATCCCGGCCTAAACGGCGAAGGTGAAAGTGGCCGGAGGGGCGAACGGGTGACTTAGGGCGAGCAGACGTTCTGGAGCGTCGCCAGGAGACGTCTGTTCAGGGAGGGGACCGTGAAAAGTTCACCACAGCTCCAAAAATAATGCCTCGTAATCCGCCGTGTAATAATAATGCAAGCCGACCGCGCGATTGTCAGCCCGACCGGTTCGAAACGGTTAAATCGAGATCGAGAACGGTTCCCGAGGGAAACGCTTTTGTCGAATGTATTTCTAGAGAAGATTCCTTGCAAACTTTTCCTAGCTATTCATCTATCCGATGCTCGTGCGATTTTTAGCGGCACCCTCTGGACCGATAATCCAGTTTTCTGCGGTTCATTTTCTTTCCGCGATTCCAAGACTTCTTCTATTGTTCCAGGCTTCTCGATCAGATGCAGTTTTATTTCGCCCTGATCGCGTTAATGATGACCAGACAATTGAAGTCAAAGTTGTTGGAACATTTTTAAAATTGAAGATGTCAATGCACAATTTCTCCTCTATTAAAATCATTAAGGGAAGAAATAACATTCAATTTAGCTTTACTCCTTGCAATCATTTTGATAATAATATTGTCCCGATTTAGGCAGTTGTTCGTTACATTTGTTAGACATATTTTCAACGGTGCGTTCGATTCATGGTATTGAAGTCCATTGTTACCGAATGTGAATGTCATTACAATCATTAGTTGAAAGCTTACAGTTTACTAGGACACAATGAGAATATTATGTTATCGCATGCGATTTAGTATGCAGGTATAATAGGATTATGCTCCGAGCTGTATGCGCGGCTGAATAGAATACTCTTCGGAAATGTTGCTAGAAACAATTTTAATAAAACCCCGTCTCCACTAAGATAGCATCTGCTTTACTAATCAAATTAATTAAAATTTATTCATCGTGTTCGTTGCCAGCGTTCCTCTTGCAACAGCTTCTATGGTTATAACATTCCATTAAATGCAACGTGCGGCATGCTATGCATTTTAATTTTAAACAATGACACGCATAATATTAATTTTATGTTCTTTACGCGAAAAGCAAAATCACAATCGTCACACGCGTGTGAGGTCGGTAACGAACGTGTTAAATTAATAATGGCATTCGAACTGTGTTGACGAAATTACAAGCACCACGGAAATGGTAATTACACGGTAATACCTTGAAAACTTGGTCCGAAATAAAAATTTCAAAGCTTACTTATTTAAGTTGATTGGTGCACTGAGAAAAAAAAGTAGTTACTTCAATAACACGTGTGTTATTGTAATTTTTTTACTTAGATGAATATCAATGTATTCTTTTCAATAGTATGAAATTTAGAAGCAAATCGTGATGTACTTGAATTGTCTATCATGAAATGATTGAAAATATTATTTGATTCAATACCGTATATTATTATTCGTAATATTTCTTTTTTTTCCCTTCAATCAGATATGTTGTTAAAAAAAATTTGAGAAATGTATTGATTTATACTGGAATTGGTTTGAGGCCATATCTTATTTTTTTGAAAACATTGATGGTCAAGCTATTGGCTTATACGATTAAATATTAAAATAAGTTCATATGATATTGGCACTATTCAATAGTACATCTTATCGAATCAGCATATATTTTTTTTGTTTCGACAGGATTTTTTTCTCAGTGTACAACTTGAAATTTGGACGAATTCATTTCGGTTACCTGATTTATTTAAGTTGGCTACCATTAGAAAGCAATATACACCATTAATGCTGGATAGTTTGTAAACTAATAAAACTCGAACTGGATGAACCGAGTGATTTCAACGTTGTTTGTCGTTTGAAAACAAACAAAGACATCTGCACAAAAGCGAACAAACCCGGACAAGCTGAAACTTTCCTCGATATTTCTAATTGCTTTTCCGTTTAGCTGCATCCCTGTTCCTCCAATTGAACATCATCCCTTCGGATCCGCGGATGCAATATCCTGACCCAATTTGCGCAGAAAGAACCGGAGACACGCGGTATAAAAGCGGCGTCGGTTTAAATGAAAATAATATTGAACAAAAATAAAGCTGAAACTCAGCATTCCAACAACACGGTGGAAAATAAGCGGGAAAGGCAGAGACGGAGAGAATGATCGATGGAACTGATGCATGCGGAACCGTTTCTGTATACGCGCTGGAAGAAAAGCTCGGTGTATCGGCGATACGTGCATAGATACGTAGACATACAGTCAGCCAAAAAAGTCTCGACGCGTTCTTTAAAGGGGAGCAATTTTTTAAAAAGAAAAGTGAACGACTTCTTCCAAGAACTCGGAAAGACTACTTTGCTACGTGAAGTATAAAAAGATAGTAAATATTGATTGTGGAGCTTCTTTGTCCGTGTTTGTCACGAGGATCGAAAGAATATAGACGCAACGAATTATTCATATAAGATAGAGTAAATACACAGAAAGTGACGAAGATTATTTTTGACAATATGACTGTATAATAATCAAGAAATTCATGAAGAACAGCTGATATAATGCTGAAACTTTCATCGAAATTGGGTAACGTTGCCGTGAGGGTTGAAAGGGGTGGAAAGTCGTGAGAAACTCGCAGTTTATCGCAACACACGATCGACAACTGTAATAAATCTAAACATTCGTGTACATAGGCGTGTATGCAACTGATATAAATCTACAAAAGGTGTTTCCAATTTTCTTTAATCCTTAAGTGAATATTGGAGCTGATGCGGTCCCACTTAAAATGCTAATATGGAAATCTTGAATAAGGGTCTACGTTGCATGTATAACGTAGACTCTTATTCGAGGTTTCCATTAAATTATTCAATGTGTAACTATTAATAATAAAGCTATGCCTAGATGCATTGTTGCACTATTAATTGAATTAGTGCATTTCCAAGTGCACTTCGAAAGTCCATGCAAGCGTAAAAGACACGTATGGAAAAAATGGTGGAGTTCCACCATTTCCTAGTTCTGCCAACGCCTGAGGAAACGCGAAGTCGTTTTAACCGATTTGAAAAAAAATGGTTATTGTTTTGAGAGGGTGGAAGGAAACTTGTTTGCCCGACTGTATACGCGTATGTATATGTGGATAGGCAAACAGAAGACTTTATAAATAAAAGCAAGCTCTCGCGGAGAGCGAGGGCGTGTTGTTCGTCGACGAATTTTTCCTGCAAACAGAGAAGAGGCCAATGGGCCGGAAAAGGTAATGCAATCGGAATACGCTGGGAACAGCGAGAGAGGCGATCGGCCTGGCCGCGCCTCGAATACAAAATCGCAATCCGCGCATACGTTATACGCACGAGTGGGTATATTTATCGCGCTACCGATCGTACCAGCGCGCCGGGGCAAGCTTTTCGAGATTTTTGAAAATCCGGCAACATCTAGCCCCGTCCTCTCTCTCTCTCTCTCTCTTTTTCTCCCTCGACCATGGCCACACGGCGAGTTGTTCACACGCCCGGGGCCAATCTCGATAAATGCCGTTCGAACGATTCTCGACCTATCGACATCTGTGCCGAGCGCAGGCAATCCTCTTCGTTCCTCTGCGAGCCGAGAACAAAGACCCTGTCCACGGATCGTATGTACTCGAATTCACCGCGATCGCTCTTCCACGATACACCGTAAACAATGTCCCGCTCGTTCGCGAACAATATCGCGAGATAGTCGAAATCCGCGCGACTGATTCACGTTAATTCGGTTTCGAATTGGACTTGCACGGAAATCGAGTTTTCGAAAAATTCGCCATTAGCACGGTGGGAAAACACGTGTGCCTGTTTGAAGATTTCTCTTTTTTTTATCATTCGAAAATCGTCGATGTCATCTGCAACATGTTACTGTATCCATCAAAATCTATTGTATAAATTGTCTAAACCAGCTCTCTGCTGCGAAACGCTTTGGATTACCGCCGGGGGCAACGTTTCGGGCCGAATGACGTCAGAGAAAGAGATAGAAACCTAGCAATGCAAGACGCAGCTGTGACAGTACCCCACAGGGCAATCTGTGCTTGAAATACTATTTTGAAAGGTTTCAATGCTCCACTCCCTCCTCTAAAGGGCGAAAGCCCCTAACTTCGTAATAATTCTCCTTGATCACTGCGTAAGATACTTGAGTAAATCATGGAGTAAATAATAAGCGCTTGTAGAACATCGATCCATAATATTCGAGCGTCGTTCATACTTGATAAATATCCGCTTTTGATGATGATTACAATGTGTGAAACACGGGATGACGAAAATTGTTCTTCGATGAACATTCATTGTTGATTCCCAATAAAAGTTCCACCTACATTGAAGTAGTTATTTTATAGCTTAAATAAATTCGCTTTCTTTAGAGTAGTTATTGAAATCAAAATGAAAAATATTTATCAATAAAAACGCAGATGGGAGACTTTACTCGGTGGTTAAGAGTTGGAAAAAATCAATTTACAAACCATTCTGCACAATTCTTCCGTTCAAGAGCCTAGAATCTGCATTATGGCGTACAACGACATAAGATCTCGAATACTGTGATTCCAAAGAGCTTATCGTAATGCCGATGCAATTTCCCTCGCAAATCTCGGCGTACAGATTGTTCGAAACTGCGGTCGTGCCGTTTATTCATCAGATCCCGACAAGTTGCACACGTATCGTTAGAAGAAACGGTAAATAACGTGCAAAGTAGCCTCCAAAGAGAACGCGTGTTCTCCGGTAGCGTGATTACACCCTCGGTCGGGGAAAAAATTGCAAGAAAATTGTACGGCATGAGCAGCGATCGTGCTCTTCGAAAAACGCCCGGCGAAAATTTCGTCTCGGAGGTTGAATAACTCGGGAACGCGAGCAGATTTTCGCGGACGCTCCGAGCCGTAAATTTTGATCCAGAATTTCGCGCACCCCGTGCGGTTCTAAAATTAGTTCGCGGAACCGTGATTTTTGTACAGTGAATCAAGTCGCGCGAAATTCCCGGATTGGATAAAGAAATCATTCGCGTCGCGGCGCTGCTGCACTCTTTTCGACGATAAATGCAAATGACTTGGATGAAAATAGAGGAAAAAGAAATCCTCCATCCAGTAAGCAATTTATGCAATAGAAAACTAAAGAAGTTTCAAATATAACTGAAATAAAAATTAATGAATAAAAAGAAATTACAAATTTTTAACACATTTATGACAACCGCGATTTTGTATTTTACGCAAAGGAAATCAAATTCATTTTGTGCATGACGTTATTCAGTGTCGAATCACGTGGCATTATGTTTGGAGAACTTCTGACTTATCTGTGACACTATTTTGATTAAAATATAATAAACGGGATCATTGTACGAAGGAAAATTTGATGCGGAAATAGTCAATTTTTATGGAGAATTTCGCGTTCCCGTGCAGTTCCGCGATTGGATAAGGAAATCACTCGGCGTCGCAACGCTGTAACATTCCTCCCGATAGCATCGGCCGGAAGAGACGCGGGATCGCGTGACACGCTTCGATTGCGTACAATTCGCAAATACTTACAAGCACGGAACTTTTCAGCCGACCATTACTGCGCTCGTAAAAATGTTTCGGGAATTGTCGCGAATTATGAGTGAATTACGGGTTGCCGGGTCCCATTGATTACCGGAGGGGATACACCGGTGCCACGTGAAATATGGGGAAATAAGGAAGGAAATCGCCCGCGGATCATGCAAACGATATCTTAATGTTCCTTTTACTGGAACGTCGTTTCAGGTGTTTGCTTATCTTGATCGGAACGGGTGCCACGACCGTCGCGTCGTTCACCCTGAAACTACTAAAACAGTAATTACTCTCAACCTTCTCTTGTTTGACGAGTGAAACTTTTTTCCGTGCACACCTTTTTATTAAAAGAGTCGTTCCTCGAGGAAAAATATTTCAGAATTTGTGAGCGTTGAATAAGACATTTTACTAAATGCAAGCTATTACTAGTGCGTGGAACTTCAAACAGCAGGAAGATCAGAGAATTTGGAACATATGTATCAACATTGTTGAAAGGGAAAGGACATTTTTAGTGGACTCCAGATCCTTACAAATGGATGAAAACAATTTTCGTTAGGATTTGCGTTGTAGACGAAGGTTACAAGAATAAATGCTGAAATAAATTGTTCAGAGTTTGCAAGACTTTTTTCAAGGATCTAAGGATGCTTTCAATATTGTACAGAATGGCAAATTTTCTTGCTTTTCTGCCACACATCTCCAGTGTGGCGATGACATTATAAAACACAAAACAAACATATCCAAAATAAGTAAAATAATGTTAAAACATTATGGACTGAAATGGACAATCCATAAAAGATCTATCATCGGCAGAACCACGTGCATACAAATAGTTGGGCGCTTTCACAAACATTTAAGTATCGCTTGGAGTGAAGGTATGGATTGCTAACTACGCATGAAACTGTTTACACTTTTTCGGAGCGTTGGTCAACAGTGACCACTCGAAATTCGTGGACGACCAGCGGAAGGACACTCGAGCTGCATTTCCAGAGGCGCCAGCATCTATTAGGGTAGCTTTTAACTTTTTCACGATGCGGAGAGAGGCTCTCTCGATCCTCCAGATTCGTCGAGGTCAACAGAACGCGAATTCTCACGGCGATCGATTACGCTTAGCCCGTTCGGATCCCCGGCGAAACGCGAGTCGAGAGTCCTGCTCGCCGCGGAATAGGAAAGTCCTGACGAAGGACTCCTCGGGGAATGTTCGTTCGCCTAGCCGCGATTATGGGATCCCTGCATCTTTCAGTTCCTTCCGGCTGTGCTGGGCCTCTCTTCCCACGCCGCACCATCGAACCAGCGATGACGTTCCTTGGCTGGTAGCTATTTCTGAACAAGAAGCTTCTGGTGAAGTGACTGTACAAATACTAACAAATCTTTTTCTCTGACTGTATCTCCCTCAGTTTTGAAGATGAAGAATCCCCAAATCTTGACGTACGATTTCTTTTCGTTTTATTGAACTTTGAATGGAAGGTGTGCTGTCTACTTTATAATAATGTGGGGTACGGAATGTGAAATGTAGGCGATCGAACTTGTTCCTCATTTCTGCTCCATGAAGCAGACAAAAAAATCATGTTGTATCAAGTTTTATGGGGTCGCTCGAAAGGGGAGGATTCAATCTTCAAATCTCTATGGTAGATCCAGTCCAGGAGAAGAATGTTCAATTTTGAGAATAAACGTGTGTCTTCAGTTCTTCAATATTACAGGATACATACTCTTGTTAGTGTTTGTATAAAAAACGAACGTCAGATAAATTTAGAAATCTGTACGGTTATTATTATTGGAATTTTAATATGGGAAGTCACGATTAGAGGTCATAGTAACCCGTTTTTTCGCGAAAATCAGGTATTCAGGTTAAATCCGGAATTTCCAATGCCAAGGCCACGGAGACATAAATAGTCCACCAACAAAAGCATACCATCTGCAGTTAACGTGACCCGACCCCATGACACTCCATGGATTTAGCTTTGTCCGATAGCTTTATCTCGCAATTTCCTCGGCGTTTGATGAAAGCTTATTGAACGCGAACCAACTATGATATCATCATAGCTCGCGTTCTGAAACTGACGTTCCCAACGTCCGGCCATGGGAAATGAAAAATGAGTCGGAAGTTGGGATCCTGATCAGCTGGGGGATCAATAACTGCATTTGTCCGTGATGCTTCATATACAGAGGGCGTTCCTGCTCCGGAATCTGAAAAACAACTGTACCAAAATATATTTTATATTTTCCTAAACAAACCTTTCGTTAAAATTAATTAACAGCAGCTTCCTTCATTTATAAATAATTTTCCTGGATCCATCCCTACCCAGTCAGATTGCAAAAATACTCATTTTCTGTCCCAAGAAGCTAAAAATCAAACTTTCTTATGCATTTATTCGTAATGCTTCACATATAGAGGGCGTTCCTGCTTCGGGATCTGAAAAGCAACTGTACCAAAATATATTTTATATTTCCCTAAACAAATCTTCCGTTAAAATGAATTAATAGCAGCTTTCTCCATTTATAAATAACTTTTCAGGAACCATCCCTACCCAGTCAAACTGCAAAAATCTCATTTTCTGTCCCAAGAAGCTAAAAATCAAACTTTCTTATGCATTTATTCGTAATGCTTCACATATAGAGGGCGTTCCTGCTTCGGGATCTGAAAAACAACTGTACCAAAATCTATTTTATATTTTCCTAAATAAACCTTACTTAGTCGTATTGCAAAGATAGTATCCTCAGCAGCATCCTCCATTTATAAATAATTGTTCAGTATCCTACCCAGTCAGATTGCAAAAAATACTAATTTCCTTTCTTAAAAATCAAATTTTCTTCTCGGCAAAAACAAATTAATTAACAGCACCTCCCTCCATTTACGAATAATTTCTTATCCATCTCGTCCAGGTCAGATTGCACAAATATTCGCTTGCTTTTCCAAGATGGTAAAAATCGTGACGGAACTTTGCACTCAGCGGGTTGCGGGATTTTTCATCGGTTGGTAAAGTTGGACTCGGGGTAAGAGGTCGTAATACGACGCTAATGCATCGAATCGTTAAGGGCGGCTTAATCAACGGTTCCAGAATTCGGCCGTCCAAAGTAGACCGGCGCTCTTGAAAATCAAATTGGCCTGCTCCATTAACCGTGGCCACTGGCTTCTTTTTTTATAACGAAACTTCTCTTCGGAGCCGTACGCAAATGTTTTGGAAGTCGTAACGAGCCGGGATACACGTAACATCTCCAGGGTGCAATCAACGGCGCTAAGCGTCTTTAACGGTATAAACTTCCTCTGAGCAACGCCCCGGCATCGACGCCGATAATAGGTTGCATTAATTTGAACGGCGCGTATCGATACATTAACGAACCCGGATTCCGATGGCTTCTGTCCGTGCACACGTATCTCGGGAGATTTGCATCATCATTGCGTCATTAGTACGCATTCGCTGGGGCGGCGTTATACAGGCCGCGAGCGGCCCGCGATAATTGTGTCGGCGGGATTCCCACGATTTCCCTCGGATCCCCGGTCTATTTCTGACGCCGCCGCCATTTCCACCGCATAGCGCTGCCCGAAATTTTCTAATCCAAAATCTTGTCGGACGGATTGCAAAATCATTTTACAGCGGTGACGCACTCGATCCGTTTGAATACGCTCGCTGTGGATCATTGCTCGCCGCACTTTCACTAAGTCGAAGCAATTTTAACAGGGGAATTCGTTAATCATAATTTTCTGGGACAGGCAGAAAGTTTAGATTCATTGTTGTTGGAATTTATAAATTGACAATAATAATCTACTCTTATTTAGTAGGTAAATTCAGTTTGTTTTTGGTTCTCGAACACCTATGTAAATGAACATTGTATCAATGCTGTCTACGACTAGGGATTGCAATCCCGCGCCATTTTCAATCCCGCGGGACTGATGTGGGATCTATTTAAATCCCGCGGGACTAAGGATTTAGGTCTTCAATCTAATATACATATCTTTAATAAAGAAACTTTACTTAATGAGATAATCATCTTTAATCATATTAGTCAAAATTTATTAACAGAATACATATAGAATCTAAATCTACATAAATTTAAATTAAAATAAATCTCTTTTTGGAAAACAAACTATAATTGAAATGTGTGTGTATATATGTATATACATATACGTTTCTAATTGTATAAAGTATATAATATAATAATTCGTTATATCTAATCATTATTAGAAGAAGGTATTATTTAAATAAAACATTATTATATATATTAATTGCTGAGGTGAATCGGAAGAATGTTTTCCTTTACCAAAATGTTGGTTAAAACTTAAAAATAACTATAAAAATTGTTTAGAACGAACTATATGTAATCGACCTGTCTGTGAATATAATTTTAATTAGATTAAAATCTGAAATATGTTAAAATTATACAAACAAATTTTAATTTCTAGAACTTTGAAAATATGATCGTAAAAAGCAGAGTGTATTCATTGTTGTATCTTCTAGTTAGGTCCTCAAGTAATTACAAAAAGATATCCTGCAGCGGGCAAAGCTCGTTAAGCCTCTACACTTGAAGGTCGAATAATTAAAAAATATTCGTAAGCCATACGTAAATATTTCCCCTTTTTGCCATCGCTCTCAAAGGAAATCATCTCTCTTTTTTAAGTTTTGTCGATATCTTCATGACAGACCATCGAAAAAGTTCTTCGTGCGCGTCGTCATTCGCGAAATTTTGGGACGCATAGTCCCGCAAAATTTGCGGGATTCCGCATCACCTATTTAAGAAATGCGGGACCAAAAAATAACGCGGGATCCTGCGGGATTGCGGGACCCTCAACTCTTATCTGTTTCTTAGATCGACGTCTGTTATTTTATGGAGCGGTCCTCACTTCTGTCGTATCTGTCAATTAGTAAAGACGTGCCTCACAACGTGTCTTCTTATATATTAAATAGCATAAATTCTATTTCATATTTGATCGTGAGTGGTTTATTGTATACCCATATTCCAATAATTGTGTGCTCACGTGCTCTCCGATAGCCACAATAACGAAAATGCTATAACCTGTTCGCTACCACCGTCACAAATATGTGACATCCACAATCTGACAGCTCACTTAAAAACCCTAAAATTAATTTTATGCACTTCGTTGTTTAAAGTCATAGTAGAATGCATTTTGTCTGTTTTAATAATTCAAAATTGGTCGCGTTGCGTTCAATAAAACCTTTCGAACAAGGAAGGTAAGCAACGAAACAACTGCTGGCAGCGAACGTGTTAAACTCGAATATCAAAACTGTACTTTTGAATCAGTGTTTTTTCATTTTTACTCGACCAGAGTTCGTAACTGAAAAATCGGAAAAAATTCTCGTGTATGTAGTTCGACATGTTGAACGTGTCAGATATTTTTTTAAATGTTCACAGGCAGTCAGGCGAAAGTAGGTCAAAAACTGGTGTTTCTTTTTTTATCCCCGTGACTACCTTTACAGGCGACATATGGGGCTGAAACTTTTCAGAAAGATTTCAAAGGGTGTTTTTACAAAGCTGAACTGAATAGCTCGTTTATTGGCGACTTGTTCCTTGCATATGGAATGAATAAACAACGATAAACAGATGTTAGACTCTAGTAAGAATTTTAATCAAGAAAATCTGAGCAAAGAAGGGTTAAACCGGATGCTGCAAATAATATTGTACGCCGAGCTAACGCGATGGCTGTTGCCGAGACAAACACTGGCAACGAGCGGGTTAATGAACAGCCTGGACAAAAGAGGTTTAAAGATTCGTTGGAGCAATTTATGGGGCGAAAAAGGATGGGTTGTAGCGTGGCTGCGTGTTCTGGGCTTCGTCATCCAGAGGAGCACACCTGAACAGACCGAGTGTCGTCTTTCTGGTCCTTTTTGGCTGGAATTCGGAGGTCGCTGGGCCAGAAAGAGCAGTTCCACGGAAAACGTTGCTGGCAAGGTGAAGCAAAATCAGAGCTGCAAAAAGAGGAACAGGAAGAAGAAGTAGATGGAGGAAAGAGAGGGTGGATGGGGGTGGTCGGTAGGAAAATAGCGATATATAGGCTCGTCTCGGGGGTGAGATGCAGTCGATAGGAATAGAGCGAAAGGATGGAGAAGAAAAAACCAGGCGAGCACAGGGGCGCAGGGAAAATTTCGTGGATGAAACACGGTTCACCGAACGCCGTTTGTTCTTTCCGGGTCGGTGGACCGTGCAATCTTTTCGCAAATCCAGGTTACTGCGGAACTACGGTCTCGGCCTGTCGGTCGGTTGGTCAACCTTCTGTCGTTCTCAACAAGTATTTCGTCCGTGTCCTCGGACAAGATATGTCCGGGGGAGGATTCATGAATCCCCGATACCGTCGAGAATATTCCCGCGGTGCCTCTCGGCTTACGTATTGTCGTCGACGCGGATCATATTCTTTTTGCGGTCGGCCGGCCCCCGCAACGATTGATTCGAACCGCTCCGAAAGTTATTGGTATTTTTATTGCATTCGAAATCGAGTTACCCGCGCCGCGCAGGTATTCGAGAAATTGCAACTTCGGAACACGGCTCCGAAGCCGGACAACGGCGAGAGGAAGCTGCCTCCGAGGGGACAGCCAAACACGTTTAAGAACTTCGACCAAGTGCCCGCACAATGGGAACACGGTTATCAGGGAAAATAAGATTTCAGGGATTGACGTGAACGTTCTTAAGTTATTGTTTGGGAATCTGGTTATCTGCCCGCCGAGGAACGGAGATTCGATAATCCGCGGATGCAGCCTGTCGCGACAGCTGACTGCACCGGGAGCTGCGCTGTTCTAAAATTGAGGATTTCAACGTTACGATTGCATATATTCATGTCTCGACGTATTTTAACATTTCGGGATGGAAATGCCACTTATACTTAATCCTTCCTGTCAGCGTATACCTGGCATTTTTCTATTTAACTACAACTACGAAATAATTAGAATCGTGCCAGAAATATGCCAGAAATATGGTACACTAATGGAAATGGATATTTATAATACAAAAATAACGTACAAGAATTCAAACTGTCCGTTTTTTATTTAACCGAAGAACTAGTCAGAAGACGTCTGTATCGTTAGCGAGCCAAAACCGAAGTGAAGCTACAGAGAAAGTTTTAGGGGAAAGAAAAACCCCTGTTGGGTCCACTCGGAGAAAAACAGATGTGGGAGGACCCTTAATTTATTACTCAGGGCCTCTTTGAATTTGAAGGTTGCAGGCCTTCCACTTCTGACCGAAGTAAATGACAAAGACCCGAGGACCGTTAAAATATTCCGGGACACTCTTAGTATCCTTCAACACTCGACTTAATTTTACAGATGTTCCAACATACACCGTTCAAAGGGGTAGCGGGGATCTTCCACACACGCCGAGACATGATTGTAGTTCTACCTCTTGAATGGTTCTAGCGAGCTGCAAATAGAGTTTCCGAGTTCAGCTATAAATAGTCGTAGCTCCCGCTTCTCACGGTTCTACCTGCAACAAAGCAGCGTGTCGAGTCCGTTTCAAAATGAATTTTCCGAGCCAATCGGCGTTCATCCGGGACAGGGATCCGCGTTTCTGGATCTAATTTTATTACGTTCTACTTGTAGTTAACGCGTTCAGTGTTTCCAGATGGAAGTTGCCGGGAAACGTAGTACACAAAGCGAGTCTCTCGGCCGAGAGTCGGGAATTCAGTGCACGTCACACAGAGAGACGGGTCAGTGAAAATCGAAAACACTCGTGGTGACCCAATCACCGGACCCGATATTCCAGATCGATTGCCGGTAGCCTGACAATTCCGGTCCGGCGAAATCCACGGTGTACTTAGCCGAGACCGAGGAAGCGTTTCGAACTCCCCCGTTCGGCCTAGGTAAACTCTCGAACTACTGAATCAAACCAGCGTCTATTCATTGTCCGTCTTAGCAGATATACCTTGGGCTTCTCTTACACTAGATCAACGGGCCCCGAGAACCGGCGGTAGATTAGTCCACGTCTGCTGTACATACGCGCCGGCAGCGTTACGGTCATTAATTTCATTAATTAAGGCGAGCCTGTCCTCCACCTCCGCTCGCAACGATGCGCGCCGACCGCTTGCAAATTCGACGAAGATTTTGTTGCGGCGATCGGCCGAGGGGAAACTGTCGACCGCCTCCGGGCGAATTTATTGACCGCAACAATGTTAATTGATCCGGTGTCGCGATTCCGTCCCCCGGATCATGCGAATATATTTTAGAACACATAGGGCGATCCGTCGATTACCATATTCATGCGCGCCACCACTTCTGCCGCGAATGTTTCAATTTTTACCACCGAAAATAGAGAATCCCGCGGAATTTTAAACGAAAGATTTTTCCATCTCGTTAATAGATCCCAGGACGATTGTTTCACACTTTTACATGCTTCTGAAGGAGTGTTATTAAATGTCCAATTTTCGAGTAAAATTATTGCCAGCTCCTCGACAAGAAAAATTGGTTCCGACAAATCCCATTCCGATCGCAGCGTCGGAAGCCTCCGGAACGACAAACCTGTTATTCATTTTGGTTGCGCGCGCGAACAATAACATTTGCTCTTAATCACTTCCATTCATAAAAATCTAATTAAGCGGCGTAGAGGCAAGTCCATCAATTCGCGCGCGACGTCCTAACAAAACCCTCTCTATAGGCTAATTATTTCTGAAATTGTCGGACGCCGGTATTGTTTGGTAACGAAAGGAGGGTGCGGGCGAGCATGAGTCGGCGTTAATGAGACAATTAACAATGTAGGATAGAGGTATCGGAGGAAGTTTGTCGGTTCGCAATGTCCCCGGAATAAATCAAAGATTACACAACACCCCCCACCCCTCCCCCGGTCGACGACTGTCCTCGGCAGTTTTCCCTTCTTGCGTGTGTTTTTCTGCGTGATCCTGTACACACGGAGTTCTCACTGCCGAGTACATATTGACGTTATTGCGCAAACAGTATACGGCTGGACCGGGCCCGATGAATATATTGTTGATTCCGCGACAATTTATGCGACCGTGCGGCCCGACCACATTTCAATCGCGAATTATTCAGCCCCGGCTGACAAGCACTCCATCAAAGTGCATTCATATAAATAATTACATCGGCCGGCATTATTAAATCATTAATTTCAATTCTGTTCGGCCGCACGGCCAACAACCTATTAGTTATCGTTCGTCGGCCGGGCTAACGATGAAATTCCGACAATTCGTCATAATCTCTCGCAAATGTTGCCCTTGCGAGAGGGACCCCTTCTCTCCCTCCGCAACAGCCACTTTTTCATGTTTTCCAGCGCCCAGAAACGCAGAATTTTCCACGCGATTCTTTTCTACTCCGCTCTCTGCTGCAGAGCTTTTCCGAAAAGCCGGCTAACCAACTCCGCGAAAAAAGAAACGGGAAAAACGAATTATAATTTTAACTTTGACAGTCTCCGAATTTTGCGCGAGTTACTTTTAATTCTTTTAATTTTTTATATTAACCTTGCCATTTCTTCCCAATTTACTGCAAAGCGAATGATCTTTACACTGTGATACATACTTTATTTGTGTAATGATGTGAATTGGAAACGTCTTTTGGAAATATTTTTTAATCTTCTATTACATCGTGTTGAAGTGTTTTTAATAATCGTGTGCAAATTAGAATCTTCAAGCTTCAAATTCGGACAAGTTTATTACTGCACGACTGTTTTATACGAAATTACGACAGATTAAATACCGTCAATTTGTAATTTTTCATCGTTAACAACATCGGAACATGTTTTTGTCACCGGTTTAAAAAAGTTCAACAGAGCAGAGAATAAATTGTGATTTTCAGCTTCGCAATTCCGTCGACAAAGTTTTTCCGTTTGTTTTTACCCACGGTTTTCGAGCATTTTCCGATGGCGTCTCGTTATTCAGTTAAGTGAAGAAGACATACAACACTGATTTTTCATTATTACGGGCGTTATCATCAATCACTGGTCATTCAGTCGCTTTTAGGAAAACCGACAGATTCCACGCGTTCGATGGCTTTGAGCGATTTGAATATTTATAGCGTTTCAACGAACGTATCCCCGTGTAAATATAAATATTCATACCATTCAAGGAACCATGGCTGGTCCTCTCACACCGTATATTTCATACACGAATCTGTCAGCGTTCGCCAAAAAAAAAATGTTGAAATCCACGATTGCTCGGGCATTCTACTAGCCTCAAATTTTAAATTATAACTGTCCACTACTGCGAAATGTGAAGGCAACACATGGAAGAAAAATTTCACGAATGTCACACAAATTATATTTTTGTTATTCAAGTTTCTAATTTTTATCAGAAAATAATATGTCGATAAATTCTGAGCCACATAATCAGAAAAAGACAAAGTGGATTTCTGGAGAAAATTCAAAAAAATTTGTGCAGAAACGAACTCGAAAACCAAAATGCTCCTTTAACCCTTTCACTACCGTGGACGAGATATCTCGTGTATCTTTATTACTGATATGAAATTGTATTTGAAAATCCGACACAAGTAATCGAAAGTATTTAAAGATGATGAATATTAAGTACTTCATATTTTACACTTATTGTTTAATTTGTATGGGATTTTGTGGCGCTAGAAATTTTGAATATTTGTAATTAGTGGCGCTAGAAATGTTAAATATTTGAAATTTGTGGCGCTAAAAATGTTGAATATTTGAAATTTGTGGCGCTGGAAATGTTGAATATTTGAAAATTGTGGCGCTAAAAATGTTGAGCATTTTAAAATTGAATCGCTAAAAAATTTAATTAACTGAGATTTGTGGCGCTGGAAATGTTGAGTATTTGAAGTTTGTGGCGCTAGAAATGTTGAGTATTTAAAATTTGTGGCGCTAGAAATGTTGAACAATTGAAAATTGGACCGCTAAAAAATTTAAATAATTGAAATTTGTGGCGCTAGAAGTTTTGAGTATTTGAAATGTGTAGCGCTAGAAAGCTTGAATACTTGAAATTTGTGGCGCTAGAAATGTTGAATATTTAAAATTTGTGGCGCTGGAAATGTTGAGTACTTGAAATTTGTGGCTGTAGAAATGTCGAGTATCTGAAAATTGGACCGCTAGAAAATTTAAATAATTGAAATTTATGGTGCTAAAAATGTTGAGTATTTAAAATTTGTGGGCGCTGGAAATGTTGAGTATTTGAAAATTGTGGCGCTAAAAATGTTGAGCATTTTAAAATTGAATTGCTAAAAAAATTTAATTAACTGAGATTTGTGGCGCTGGAAATGTTGAGTATTTGAAGTTTGTGACGCTAGAAATGTTGAGTATTTAAAATTTGTGGCGCTAGAAATGTTGAACATTTGAAAATTGGACCGCTAGAAAATTTAAATAATTGAAATTTGTGGCGCTAGAAATTTTGAGTATTTGAAATGTGTAGCGCTAGAAATCTTGAATACTTGAAATTTGTGGCGCTAGAAATGTTGAATATTTAAAATTTGTGGCGCTGGAAATGTTGAGTACTTGAAATTTGTGGCTGTAGAAATGTCGAGTATCTGAAAATTGGACCGCTAGAAAATTTAAATAATTGAAATTTGTGGCGCTAAAAATGTTGAGCATTTAAAATTTGTGGGTGCTGGAAATGTTGAGTATTTGAAAATTGTGGCGCTAAAAATGTTGAGTATTTACAATTTGTGGGCGCTGGAAATTTTGAGTATTTGAAAATTGTGGCGCTAGAAATGTTGAATATTTAAAATTTGTGGCGCTGGAAATGTTGAATATTTGAAATTTGTGGCACTAGAAATTCCGTACATTTGCCGAATATATGGACGATATATCTCGTCATCGTGATTAATTGTGTCAACAAAGATTTATCCTCTCCATTTTATCTAGGATTTATCATTCTTATCTTATTTTTGACGTTAGTTGTGAGTGCAGACGAAATTCCGGGAGAGATTGATCTCGCTGGGCAGATTCGGCTTGATCGTCACGGATTTCGTCGGATTCCGAGGCGAGTAGGTATAGTAGACGCAAGCTCGCATATTCGATACGCGATTCCATGCGTCTACGATGTTGCACGAGGCTTGCGGGCCAACGAGGAGAGATGAATGGCCGGTTATTTGCAGCGGCGCTGGCGGAGGCGTCGGCCTCCGATGCGGCATGTAATTAAATATTTGCAGTGCCATCGCCGATCGCGCCGCTTGATACTCGAATTGATAGTGTTCCATTTTCTACAACGCTTACTCGCTGCCCGAATGCTGTCGAGTGTCGATAAACACGGATAAAGGGGGATCACCGTGTACCCTTTCGCAGACTCGCCCCTGCTGCATCCCAGGATTTGTGTCTGTTCTCCTTTTTCTTTCTTTCGCCTTCTCTATCTTTCTCTTTCTTCTGTTTTTCTATTTTCCATTTTGTAAAGCGTGCACACCAGTCCGATTTCCACCGGATAAATTCCACGCTTTACCGGTGACACAGGAATAAAGTGATCGAGAATCTCCCTCTCGGCGGATTCATCGAACCGTTTACGATGAAAGATGATTTTCTACTGAACCTCGATTGTAGATTCGCTCTCGGGCGTCCTGTTGCGGCCGCCGCGAATTTATTTCGCTTTAAACATCGGCAGACCTTGTCACGATACTGCTCGACGACACGGGAACATTCGATGGGAGTGCTCGAGTTTACTTCTCTAGGAAGCGGACTCTTCTGACGATTAAAAAGTAAGAACAAAATGGTCAGTTTCGCTAGTTTGCAACGAAAATTTCAGTCGCAGGTACAAGTAACATGTACCCACTTGTAAAAATAATTCCGAAAGAAGGAATAATATTTTTTCATTTCAAGTTTCATTTCTCAAAAACGAACTTCCTGATGAAACATTTTATTTTATATGCTCTTATTATTGTTTTCTTAAGGAACCACCTTGTGCCCCCTGTATAAAAATGCCCCTTAACTTTTAATTACTTGCATATAGTTCTTGCAATCTCAAAACTTCAAGTTTAGCGTTTCCAGCGTGAACAAAGGCGTCGGCCACGGTGGCAAATATCTATTTTGCATTAAGCTAGCTATTTTATTGAATAAAGATTTATTTATATTGGAATGAAGTAAGCTTTCGTATAACCAGTTATGTAGAAAGTGGAGTGCGAGAAAAATTAGATATCACTGTCTTCGAGTCATATAAAATGCAGAATTTCAGACTATTTTCTAATTAGAAGCGAACATTAATATCGCACATAAAGCTGCGTTTCAAAAATAAAGACGATAGAGTATGAAAAGGAGAAAAGGTGTCAGTAGAAATACCCAGCACTGGCCAGACATACTTTCCGACTAATTTCCGCGCTTGATGTTGCCTCGGCCGGATTCGCAGCACGATAATCACACTTCGCACGGTTGAACACAATTACCAAAAAGGCGAAAGTTGTTTCTACCGAACAATAGCGCCGCGTTTCTGATTTAAGCAGCCCCGTTGCAGCTTAAATTTTCTCTCGCGCGTTACGGCGTTAATATTCGCCTCATCGTTCGCGATTAAATTTTATTGTGCAATTACATCGGATATAGCTACGCACCCCTATTCTCTCGATTCCTCTGCAGACGTATTAATTCCCATGTTCAGGGTAATTTCGCGTAGACGATCACTCGCGTCGCGGTGCCTTTTGACCGACGAGACGTCCAAGTGCACATCGGTTTATGCGTACTATAGTCTTTGGACAGTTGAATTTTTTGTAGTATTTAACACCTGCTTAGAATTTCAAATTTTATCGAGTTTTCATATTATACAGTATTTGGCAGTCGCATGAAATTTATTAACATTGAACGTACGAGAGAGTTCTCGAAATTGAATTCGACATTTTCAGTAACACAGTTTTAATTGAAAACTGGAGCTACAAAGCAAACGGCACTCCGTTCATTGTTCAAATATTAACACGACAACTACAAATTTGATATTACTCCGTCGACAAATTTCATTTTGGCTCTGTTTTTAATAATGAATTAATCCCAATAAATCAACCGAACGCGAATAGCATCTGGCATTGATTTCGTTTAAAAATAAGCTGTCATTGGCAAGCAAATCTCCGCGAGTCTTCTATTTTAATTTAAACTCGATCGAACTAAATAAATCCTGCAAAAATGATGGCGCGCAAATTTTATTTGCAATACTGAATAAATCGACATCAAAAGGACGATTATTTTAATTCCGATAAAAAGGTATCGCAAAAGTATTCAGAAGTATCGGGTGCTCTTGTTACTTTCCTACGGTAAATGTAATTGCATATGCGCAATTTCTGATTAAATGCATATTTAAATGGATACGAAGCAATGCAATTATTGCAGTATGATGGTTGTAGTTTAGAGACATGCACAATAAGTAGACTGCGGATTTTATGCATTTGAAACAGTAAAAACATTAGAAGAATTTAAAGACACTGTTATATAGTTGTCAACCTATTAAACATATTAAGAAAGAAAATTGTTTTCTATTTCACTCCAGTTTGTTTCAAATCAGGGGAAACATTTTTATTCTGCATAAAGATCCACTGCAACAACATTTTCATTTTGTCTTCAAGCTGATACACAGCAAGAAAAACATGTTACTCAATTTGTCTCTATCGGGTGATCATAAATTAACGAACATCTAAAAGATATAAAATTATTGAACGTCGTAGAAATATTTGGGTATTGACATAAGGGTTGATCCGAATGGCTGCTCAGTTTAACTAGGTCTACGAAAAAGCGGCTCCACACGAGCACACCAACACCGTCGCTTTCACAACGTTTTGCTCGTGGTCACAATTTCCATGAATTGCTCAATCGTCGGTCTCGACTGCGAATAAAGAAATATTCCATTAGAAATGCAGCCGTCGCGTCGCGTCGGGTGCAGCAAATCGATAACGAGCCCCGACGGCGCTCCACTCCGGAAACCTTCGCATTCTACGCGATTATAGATTATAAAAAACGATCAATCGTTCGTGAAAAATTCGTGAAAGGTTCCCGGGGTACGTCGGAGAGTGGCGATCGCGTTGCCCCTTTTGTCTGAAATCGTCGCGATGAAATCTTCGGCGTACCTATCGGATTGTTCGGTCGATCGAAAAAGAAAAACGTTTGCCTTTCTTCCCCTTCTGCGATAATCCAGCCGGCGAGCAATTCCGCGAGCATTATCTTCCATTGAAGGTAAATCGTCGGAAAGACGACCGGGAAAGTCGCGCGAATTTCCCCGGAAATGTATCCGCGGCTACGCAAGACGCGCCGCGCCGTCCACGGTGCCTCGACCACTTCGACTCGTTTGCGACGATTAAACCACGAATTAAACCATGATAAACACACAATGAACTTGTTTTATTAAAATGATGTACCAATCCCTTTTCATGGAACTTTTACCGACACATTTCCACGATTTAATGGAATCTCGAATATCCGAATTGAAGACATTCTGACAATCTTTTTTATATTCGATGTTTCTCACCTAGGTTGTTTTATGCATTTTGAAATTTACGGTTTTGTGCATAAATTGTGAAAGTTTCATTGAATAATTAGTAAAATTATATTATTAATATTTTCGATGGTTTTTACGTGGAATAAATGAATTCACTTTTCAGTAAAAACCAGATAATTCTATTAAGATGACGTTTTTCACCGAGATTGTTTTATACATCTTGATATTTCATGGAATAATTAGTAAAATTATATCTGTCTATTATTCATATCTTTGATGGTTTTTGCGTGAAATGAATGAATTCACTTTTCAGTAAAAAACAGATAATTCTATTAAGATGATGTTTTTCACCTAGGTTGTTTTATACATCTTGATATTTCATCGAATAATTAGTAAAATTATAAATTTGCAAATTTAATATTTTCGATGGTTTTTTATGTGAAATGAATGAATTCACTTTTCAGTAAAAACCAGATATGTAATTCTATTAAGATGATGTTTTTCAGCTAGGTTATTTTATACATCTTGATATTTCATCGAATAATTAGTAAAATTATAAATTTGCAAATTTAATATTTTCGATGGTTTTTTATGTGAAATGAATGAATGCACTTTTCCAGTAAAAACCAGATAATTCTATTAAGATGATGTTTTTCACCTAGGTTGCTTTATACATCTTGATATTTCATCGAATAATTAGTAAAATTATATTATTAATATTTTCGATGGTTTTTGCGTGACATGAATGAATTCACTTTTCCAGTAAAAACCAGATAATTCTATTAAGATGTTGTTTTTCACCTAGTTTGTGTTAATTCTAGTTTTTCACCCATCTTGATATTTCATCGAATAATTAGAAAAATGATAAATTTACAAATTTAGTATTTTCGATGGTTTTTTATGTGAAATAAATTTCAATAAAAATCGAATAATTCTATTAGGATGATGTTGACGTCCTACTCGAAAACAGCCATTATCTATGTGACATTGATAAAAAACGCGTTAGTATCGGACGCTGTCATGGACACAATTGAAGTAAATTGGAGTAGATGTCTATTGCAGGTCATAGGTTCGTTAGTTCGATGAATTTTTATTTGAAATCTTCCGAGTTTATAGTTTGAAAGTGTTGCTATCGAATGTGAAAATATTCTCGAACACAATCGATGTTTTATCCACCTGGATGAGACTGTTTGCATGTATGAGTACTTGAACCTTGCGTTGCGTAATCCTCCGACCGGTAAGTTGGTGATTTAAAGTCTCGCGATAATCCGTCAGGGGTTGAAGCACGTGATAGAAACTTGGCGAACGCGAGGCTAATAAATTCAACTATCACGCGGACATTATCGATTCCGCTTCCAGGTGAAATGGTAAAGTTTCCGCGAAAACGAAAATACGTGGCCGTTCCAGTTGAAAGAATCACTGTCGAATCCATTCGTTCGTGCAGCGATCGAACAAACTTTGTGAACGGCGGTCGCGCCTCAGAATTCGTATAATTCCTCGCAAAAATGTCTACTACATATTTATTATACTATCCGAAAAGTTCACGATTTGTTGGAAATAAATCAATCAAACGTCTCGAAACATCTTCTGAATTGTTTCAGTAGGATCAAAGAATAACTAATCCTCAATTTATGTATTAGTTCGTTCCAAATATGAAAATACCTAAGTAGACATTTCAATAGTCCATTCTTCTTATTTAAATTTAACTCATTGTCTCTCCAACGGGATGGGAACTACAAGAAGAATCGATTGTTCTCAGCCAACAAAAGAGGCCAAGGAATACGAATAATTACGAAAATGGTGGGAATGAGTCCGAAGCGAGCAAAAGAATGGATATGATTTTATGTCGGATATTATTTTATGATCAGCAGTTTGCCATTCCTCTTGAATTACACGTGTTAATCACGATTTAGAGTTCTTCAGCTATATTTTCAATCTTTCTTACAATAACATATTTATAGAGAGATGATCAATTTTTAAAATTGAACACTGTGACATTACAAAAGCGACGCGAAAGTGAAATCAGATTCTCGAAGAGCAGCAGCGAGTGAAAACATCTCGTCGACTGGGAACTCTCATATCGAGATAGAGACATCGCGAAGGGGTCAGTAAAACTTTTAATTGGCTGAAATAAAGAAAGTTTGATCATTCGAATGGAATATGGAGCTCGGAGAAGTATAATTACAAGTTGGAAAGTGGACAAGCTTCGAAAGGTGTCGATTCGAAGTCGATTCTTACCGGTTCCGGACAGAAATCGCATCTGTTCCGGTTCCGGGCCGAGCCAATTACAAAGGAAAGGAGGTTTATCATGAAAATAGCCGTATTGCCATAATCCGGCTGCGGGCGAACTCGAATTATCGCGTTGCTAGCCACGTAAACGGCCAAGTCCCCAGGCATGGGGCGCGGGCCCTCGTTAATAGGCGGCCACTTCCATTTCGAGACTCTACTAATTAATAGGGATTATAATTGGCAATTAAGTGCAACGTGCGATACGTGCCCCGACCAGTTCCCACCTATCAGAAAAGTATCGGCACGTTGAAAGGGGGACACTTTGTTGTTTGGAGTCGCTTTTTCTGAAGTCCTACGGGTATTGGGATACTTACGAATGATGGATTGAATCTGACAAATTTTTTGGAAGTTTTGTTTCGAGCGATGCTTTGGAAATCACTGTTGTAATGAATTTAAAAACTACATGAAGTTAAAAATATAAGAAGCATAATTGAATTAACCCTGCGGGGACGACGGTGGATTGCGATGTTATCTTTTAATGATTGTTTGCTATGTTCCATAGTTATCTATAAATTGTAGAAAGAAAACAGTAGTTTATAATTCATTTCGAGATATTCCTTAAATATCGAAAATATGAATGAACTATTGAAGTGGCTAATCGAGTAATGCTTCCAATTGTTCGTTCCGGAGCTTCTGTGACGCACTCCAGCGATCCTCGCCTAAATCATCATTTCTCCAACGCGATTTTCGACGCCGGGGTCAGAATGAATTTGGTGATCGTCGCTGGGGTGGTTAAACGAGCCCGATGAAAGCTGGCCGGCGTAATTCCGGAATCCGCTAACGCGGTGCGGGATGAAAATTTCTTTCAGCAGCTCATTAAACCGTATTAATAGAGCGGGCAACAGGAGGCGTGCAGCCGCTCGATCAACGTTCCGCGCGAGTATGTGTTTTTCATTTTCCGGGGAAACGATGCGTCACGAGCCCGCGGGGCTATCTCGGTCCAAATTTTTACGGTAAATTAAACGACGGTTGGCTGTCATGAGAGGATTGGGGGGGCAAGTAAGCAAGAGAAGAATAGAGAGAGAGAGCTGTGATCCAATGACGCCTAACACGTCGCGACGAGCATCGCGCCGAGCTAAGTAGATCAGCGTTTGATGCACGATACCAACGAGAGATAACTCGACAACGTATTGACGTCGATTGGTAGCATCAATCACTCGGCGTGTTCAACACGCGTGTATCAATCACTGCGCGACGCTATCGGCTGCCCCTGATAACCCGCCTCGACCCCCTCCCACGCCAGTGTATCAGGGGCGCGAGCTTTTTGTCGCCGGAATCCGTACCAATCCGAGATAAGAAAGCGACCCCGGATGATCCACGGACGCGAAAATGGAATATCCACTCCTTCGCTCGTTGATCACCGCACGAAATATGACATCTTGTTCTCGGCGACCCAATCTGTTGTAAACATCTGCAGCCGCTCCGAGGGATGCAAGCCGAAGGGTCGCCCGATTCAAGGGTGCTGCAGCTCTTCCGGGGAGAATTCGGGAGATTGATTCGACTAGGTTTTTCTTCGCACTTCTTACCCTGCCAGCTTGATTTCGCTGTGACGCGATAGGGTTCCGAGATTTTGTAGCGGGTCGCCTGATCGAGCGACTGACAAGAAAAGTTCGGCGAGAAGGTCGAACAATTCGAAACTCTGGAAATGTAGTTCACGCGATAATGGAGCACCTCGTTTTCTATCGATGAACAATGGTCCTCAAACTTCTTCAAAATAAACATGAGTCTTTAAATGCATTGGGGGGGCTAGAAAATTGGTATTATTTTTCAAATTCTAATTTTGAAGCTGCTTCCACACCTTCTGGAACAAGAAACATCGACGAAGACATGACACTAAAATTTAACCGAAATTGTACATTTTAATAATAACATTTTTGAACGACTTCCAGTGACAGCAATTCGCAAACACCTTGAATAATTATGTAGATCTTATACATTCACGTTCTCGATGTAGATATCGCAAACACCAGAAGCCACCCTCTTATATCGTAGCTGACCGTATCGCAACGAAACTGTCGCAGGAATATACCGTTACGCCGATTCGAGAAACGACGAAGATCTACGAAAATTAGTGGACGAACTTTCGTCCCCTCTGAGATAGTGTTCATGTGTCACTTATGCTGGCTGGCAGGAAACAAGATAAAAAAAGAATTCGCGAGCTGAGCCAGCCGGTTGCTAAGGTTAGAAGTCTCGCGATGAAAGGGGAGAGAGAGAGAGAGATATATAGGAAACGAGGGTGACTGAGATAAGGGCTCGCAAGGGTTACGACCTTGGGGGAGGTAGTCGAGTGGGATTAAAAGGCGAGCTTCCTCTGAAAGCTTTGGAACCGTGGAAAATGCTTTGGCCGATAGGCCGGATCGCGTTTCACGCGAGAGAAATACGATTTCCTGAAAATCTACAGATCACTGATTCCATTACCCCTCGAACAATAATCTTTTTTATTATGAAAAATTCATCATTTATGGAAAAATTGATTGGATCTTAACAATGTCATTAGGGGATGAAATCAATTTTTGTTTTACTTTTGATTGCCACAATCAAAAAATCCGCAGACTACTAGAAGTTAAATTGTTGCCTTACGAAATTGATGGGATCGTTTTATTTCTCAATTTTACGCGATCTTCTCAATTATTTCGCGTGAGAGCGTCTTTATAATTTGTCTTAAAGATTCTTTCTTCTTAGGGCACGTTAATAAATGATAATTTCAGGGTGCAATTGTTAAATCAAACAATGATTAACAGGATTATTAGTCGCTTGTAAGAACACATAATGAGTAAACGAGCCAGATATCATTGCAACCGGCAATTTCGTGGTAGCAACGGCCCTCGCAAGAGCGTGACCGTAAATTACGAAACATCCTAGATTGAAATTGTAGGAGTTATCTCCGACGGAATCGGATACAGAAAATTCATAGTATATGTAACATCTTATCCACTTTTATACCGAAGCGGTAGACAGTCGGCTAACGCGAATGCAAGTGCAAGTCGACAGACTGACGGCATGGATCGGGCTTTGCGTGGTTCTTACGTCGACGCTCGGAGCAGGCGAAATCCAATTTGGGATCGTGTTCGCGCAACCAATCTTCCCGGAAGAGGAGCAAAGAGCGAGAGTGATAGAAAGAGAGGAGAGTACGGCGTGGCATCGTCGCAAAGATAGCGCGGACCGGAAGGGCGCGGGAAGGATTACAGCGGAGGTCAGAAGTTGCGGGTGGAAAGTTGGTCGTTATCGTCGTAGGTTTTCAACGGGAGGAAATGGGGGCCGATTAAGCCTCGCCATTTTCCAATTAACGCCTTAATTAAATCCTCCCTCCGTCGAGCCGTCGACTCGGAGCGGCGTCTGCGACCCGACGAAAAAGAGACGCGCGCTTAGAATTGGCATCGCAGAAGTGGCATTGCTTGGCAAATAAATGTTGAAATAAAATAATAATGGAGAATTAAAATCTGTTGAACCCAGACGGAAGTTCAACGTGTACAGACCTTAAACTAGATCTAAACAATTGGCATACATTGCCTCATAATAATGACATAATTCCATCTATTTAGATTTCATACCAGTTCTGTTTAAACATGTACATACTTCTCAATGGAGAAGTTCACTAAAAAAAAACCTCAGAAAAAGAACAAATCAGCAGCAAGTCCGGTGGACCTAGTGTTAAGAGAATGTCTGAAAGTGGTTCTTCTACGCTTATGTCAATATCCAGGCACTTGCCAGCAAATGGAGTCGGAACCATCTTTTTTCCCTTGCAGAAAAATCGTAAAATCGCTTCGCCCGTTGAAGGTTGTCTCGCAGGTCCGTTTTACATTCCAGAGGAGACGCTAAGAGTCTAGAATCCTCGAGAACGACTTTATTACACATTTCCGGCAAACGTCCGAACGCCAGGAACACAACCATAAATTATCGGAAGGGTTGCAGCTACCGTCCGACTCCGACTACGACCCCTCGACCATATTTTCCTACCGATAGCAATGACCAAAAGGGGGGAAAAAGCAGAGTTTGAATTTCATTTGAAAAGTTGAGAAAGTTGTTCGAACGAGAATCAGGTATTACTCACGAAGACGAGGATTCACCGGAGTTGAGATGTTGCTTCTCGTAAGTGTTAAACGTGTTTCGTTTACAAATCCGTCGATCGGATCTCATGCAAGATTAATTTGCAAATTCGCACGGTCGATTTGAATATTCAATCGGCCGAGTTAATCGGCGCCGTCAGCGCAAAGTCTTCATTACCGGGAGCCGGTATCCCTCGCCGGTGACTTTTTCGGCCGGCTCGTGTAACCCGAAATCGTTGTTAACTGGATCGTGGCTATCGATTCCTAGTCGCGTTTACCATAAAGAGCCATGAATTTCAACTGCACATTCCGCCGTGTAACCGTAGCCCGAGCATCGGATGTCCGCTTGCCTGCTTATCGATCGGCCCGATATCGGAGCGAATAAAATGACGGACATCGATGCCGCCAAATGACAGCTTTTCCACTCGTTTGCTGCGTTCCGTTGCTCCTCAGACGTTCTATAAGCTCTGCTCTTCATTGATTCAGAAACCGGACGGCTGCGACAGCTGGCGCAACTAAATAACTAACCCGCGAAATTGAGAGTTTCTCCTTTCCGATGACAGTCTATTCGCTGCTAAAGAGAAAACGAACAGCGTGACTATACATACTTGGATACACGAGCGTTCCTTCAGATCAACTTTGCACGACCAACACAGCGAACGATCCAAATTGCGTCGTGTTTGCTGCTATTTTAGTCAGAAAGTTTCGTAGAGAAATGATTAGAAACAAAGAAGCTTGTCCACAAGCACCGTTTACATCTGATTCGCAAGTATCGAGCCGTTACTGCACTCGAATGATTAGGTATCCGGGATCTAGCGAGCCGTCTAACAGCTGGCGTCCTCTCAACGATGTCTTTCGTGTGATTGGGGTTGGTTGAACAACGTCGATTGATGGCGCTCGATAATGCACGGTGAGCGAAATCAGCTAACCAGGCCTGCCGTGACTGCGGTTCTTTCTAATGGCGGCCACCAATGGAGGGAACACGCCCAATGCTAACCAAGATGGATGATCTAGCGGGCTGGTTTATTTATCAGTCGGAAAACGATCCGGAATAGATAGCCGGACAAGAATGAAGAAGGATATGCAGCACGTACAGGGCTGCAATGGAGAGGACGCTGCTGCTGGCGCTGCCTCCGCTGCCCTCGGTGTACGTGCACTTTTCGAGATGGAGCCTCTTTCAGAAGATTGACCCGTTAGGGGAAAATACTGCCGATGATGATGCCGCGATAGGAGCACGGCATTATCACCGTGGATCAGAGTGAATCGTAATTTTCCGGGAACCAGGTCCAGCGGATACATAGTCCTCCTCCGTTCAACGGAAAATCGATACGGTTAGCTTGCGTCGCTGGTTTTTCTGAATTCGATCATCTCTCTCTCTTTCTCTCTCTCTCTCTCTCTCTCTCTCTCTCTCTCTTTCCTCTTTCTCCTCGGATCGTTAGGACGTATAATTGAACCGGGACTCCAATTTCAAATTCGAACGGGAATCCAGTTCTGGAAAATAGTTCCGCGGATTTCACACCCCCTCCGCGTCCCCCGGAACGTTCGAACTTACAAATTAGGGAAATCGGGACTCCTATAGTTAGAGGAGGTTAGCTGTTTAAAGCCTGCTACGTTTGTAGACCATTTTTCTTACGCGATAACCCACATTGTGTATATATCCACTAAAAATAGTTTATCTTCCTGGCTGCAAAAATGCAGCTCCGTTTACAATCACCCTATTATCTTACACTCGCATTATCTCTTTATCTTACACTCGTGCATCCATCATTCATCCTTAGCTACATTACTATAATCAAACTACATATAGATTGGAACACGACACTGTCAATTAATCATAGAAATGCGTTTTTTGAAGTACATTTAATAAACATTGAAATAATAAATTGCTGACAGAGGTTCATCTGTTTGCTACTCCTTCTTGGATGTAGATCCTGTGTTTCAGGTGAAAATTTCGTCCTTAATTTTGGTACTTCCGAGTGATCGGCAATTAATTGAATCCCGCGGACTCGGTTAAATTGATGGGTGCCTCTGATTCGAAGTTCATCCTTTTTGCTACTTTTTCTTGGATGTAGATCCTGTGTTTCAGGCGAAAATTTCGTCCTTAATTTTGGTACTTCCGATGGATCGGCAATTAATCGAATCCTGCGGACTCGTTTAAATTGATAGGTGTCTCTGATTCGAAGTTCATCCTTTTTGCTACTTTTTCTTGGATGTAGATCCTGCGTTTCAGGTGAAAATTTCGTCCTTAATTTTGGTACTTCCGAGTGATCGGCAATTAATTGAATCCCGCGGGCTCGGTTAAATTGATGGGTGTCTCTGATTCGAAGTTCATCTTTTTGCTACTTCTTCTCGTATGTAGATCCTTGATTTTCAGGTGAAAATTTCGTTCGTAATTTTGGTACGTTCTCGTGGCCGGCAATTGATCGAATCACGCGGACTCATTTAAGCGGACAAGTGTCTCTGATTCGAAGTTCATCCTTTTTGCTACTCCTTCTTGGATGTCGATCCTGTGTTTCAGGTGTAAATTTCGTCCTTAATTTTGGTACTTCTGATGGATCGGCAATTAATCGAATCCTGCGGACTCCTTTAAATTGGTAGGTGTCTCTGATTCGAAGTTCATCTTTTTGCTACTCCTTCTCGGATGTAGATCCTTGATTTTCAGGTGAAGATTCTTGTACGTTCGAGTGATCGGCAATTAATTCAATCCCGCAGACTCGTTCTTTAAAATTAGCCGCGGTTGCGAAAAAACGACAACACTATCCGTCCGAGGCGAGTGGATAAAGATACGTCCGAGGCGTGCAGCAACCGGTTCGGCTGAAATAACACGTTCACCAATGAAGCGACAACGTCCGGCTATCTAGCACGCTGACAAAACTGGTTATCCCACTTTCGTTCGCCTCACTTGTCCCGAGAAAGAAGTCTACCAATTTTGCGGGTAATGTCTCAATCGGTAGGTGTGCTTTATGAAACACGTCCTCCTCGTCATGGAAACGTGAAATTTATACCCGGTAATAAAATGGAAATGAGGCGCTATTAATAACGATGCTGACACATAATTCTTGGCCGAATTTCGTACATTGTCACGGCCCTTGTTGAAAATTTCTGCAGAGTCTGCGAGCTCGAAGCTTACGAGGTGTTAGCCGCGGGAAAATGTTTTTCTTGGTCGTTGTACAGAATGATTCAAATGTAGACAGTGGACTCGCGTGTGCAACATACTTATGGGTAAATAGGCTGAGAATTTGATGCGTTTGTGACAAAAATTATTTGTTAAGACTGTTAAAAGGAGATATTTTCAATGGAATTTTTATCTCGTATAAAAATGCAGAGTGTACGTTTTTATAGTCTCCTAGTTCATGCATAATCAGCTCGCAATTAAAATTCTGTATACTGCACAAATTCGAATTAAACGGATGAATAATTCATAGACCATTCAGAAATTATCCAAGCAGATGAGAGTAGTTTCTTTGTTAACTATTAAAAACGCCGAATATTGATCTGCTGAAACAGGATGTACATTAATAATTTTTCATTCGCTTTCTGTTGCAGGTGAGTGAAGGACTTAACTCGTTTTACTGGAATGCTATTCATAACACTCGAGCAAATACGACTGTTCTAACCATAGAACGTTCACATGGCGCTTTTAATGTCGTCAATGGAAAAAAGCAACAAGGTAAAAAGTTCACATCGGTATGCTCCGTTGAAAAGTATTGGAAGCAGAATCACGATGTATGATCTCAACGTTCTTTGCACAATATCCGATGTTGCGTAAAGAACGAGAGCGCGGTTCTGCGTAAAAACAAAGTTCCAGAGCGTGTGTCGATCGTCAGAGAGAAAGATAGAGAGGTAGTGAGAGAGAGAGGGAAGGTCTGCATTACTCGCTCCGACGGGAAAATGGTATTAAATTTTCTGGGTGCAGCGAAAAACATGTGAAAAGCAGAACGTATTAATCATCGACGACATATGGGTTGAAACGAACCGTACAAATTATTCAGAAGCGAAAAAGGAAAGAATCATACCCATTTGGAATTATTTTATTCTATATAATATTGGAATATTATTTAAATGAGTATATAACACGTTCTGATCCTTTGTTCAATTTTTGTCAAGTCTGTGTATAAATGAGCTTAAGAGATTTTTCATAAAACATTTTTAAACTAATGAGTGGACTGCGGATTTTATGCATTTATGACAACAATGGGTGCGTACAATTTAAAACAGTGGAGGTATTAAAATGATTTAAGACCATCAACGTACTAGTTTCACCTTGACAAGATAATCAAAAGAAGAGTGAAATTTTTATTTGGCTCCTGTGTCTTGCAATCAATAGAAACATTTTTTATTTTGCATAAAGATCCGCAGTCTACTAATGAGCCAACAGCAAATGGTTAGATTGAAGAAACCACTGTTTATTAATTACTCCAAAGTTTTTAGACGAAGATCTGATTCACTTCCACACCATTCTTTGACAATCTAGGACTTTCGTTTATCACTTTCTTGAGAATTACGAGGTTAAAGGTAGTACGGTTCAAAACATCATGTTAGTACCCAATCCAGTTTTAGTACGATATCCATTACCACACTCGCGACTTGCCGAGTAAATCCACCGTTGTTTTCAAGATAAATCGTCAAGCGTGAAGAGAACACGAAATCCAATCCCCAAAATGTCAGTGTAGAAGATAGATGAAGATATAAAGGCTTCAAACACTATGGGGTGGTACAGTGCGGTGTGTAAAATCGACTCCATGTTCTGAATCCTTTTTTTGACGAATGTGGAAAATGAATTTCACAATTAATGTCAACATACACCATACAGTACAGCCTTTCTTTACCAACATAGAACTTGAAATTCACAATGAACATCAACATACTTCGTACAGTACATCCTTTCATACGAATGTAGAAAATGAATTTCACAATGAACTTCAACATACTTCGTACAGTACATTCTTTCTTTACGAATTTAGAAAATGAATTTCACAAGGAACTTCAACATACTCTATCTAATACTATCTATACAGTACATTCTTCCTTTATGAATGTAGAAAATAAATTTAGAAAATGTAGACAATGAATTTCACAATGAACTTCGACATACTTCGTAAAGTCCATCCTTTCTCTACGACCGTAAAACCTTAAGTCCGCCATCTGGATTAACAAACTTTATAAAATATATTCATTGGCAACAATTGTTAAATGATATCGGCGCTACGGTTTGATCGTTAAATACAAAAAAAAACAAAAATTAACTAAGCAATTTTGCTAATTCTCAAGTAATCGACGTTTCGATCACAAATTTGGACCATTTTCAAGATTGAAAAATTGTGAAAAATTTGTTTCCCTTACATTTAAACATTTCATAGTTACTACTTTTGAAAATTGTATGTCATTATGTAAAAATTGTTTATTTTTCTTACAGACTTCAATGTTTCTTACACAATTCAATTCAATCTTGAAAATGGTCCAAATTAGTGACCGAAACGTCGTCGATTACTTGAAAATTAGCAAAATTGCTTAGTTAATTTTTGTTTTTTTGTGTTTAACGATCGAACCGTAGCGCCGATATTATTTAACAATTGTTATTAACAATAATACGATCGATATAAATAAGTTTATATTCATTGACGTAACACACTGCATCACATTAGTCGACACAGCGTCCTACGATGCGGAGAGAGGTACTCGATAATCCTCTGATTCCGCAAGTGTAGGACGATGTCAGCGTATTACGAAAGCAGAAGAAGCCGCATTAGGTTCGTGCCTTATAAAACAAAGCAGCGAGGAAGGTTCGAGGCGAGAAATCAGAGCTTGGGAGCACGTAGTTGGAGCAAAAATTTACGATTCTCGGGGAACCGGGCGTGGAAACGGAGACGATCGCTCGCAGCTAGACGTCCGACAATGGTTGGCCGAGTACCGGTCAGACCGGCTCTCGGAGTGCCGCTTACGGGAGGTCTCGGTGTGCAAGTAGAAGAGAGACCTCTTGCTCGGTCTTTTATTTCCATTCGTTGCCTTCGGCTCGATTCCCACTCGTTCACCGCACCGTCGCGGGAGAAGTCCGAACAAAGAGATCGGCGGTCTCGGTCCCTTAAGCTCCACACACGCCCCCGCCCTCGGTCGGCGTCAGCAGTAAAAAGATCGGCCGGCGACGAATCGATATCCGATCGAAGATTCGGCCTGTAAATGTCTAATCGCGGAATTCCTCTTACACCGGCCAATTCCATCCGGCAGCTCCTAAGAGAGCTTCCGATTGTGAGCGGAAAGTAGGACACCGTGTTCCACTTCTATCGTTAACGTTCCCGCCGATCGTCCGGCGAAATTCTCCACGGGAATGGGAGAGACAGAGAGAACGCTCTCGTAATTATCGAGATGAACGCGGTCCCGCGAGTGCACCTCGTTTCCGGACCGGTTTTAAACTGACCCGAAGATTTCGGGATGCGCTGAATTAACGACGCCGCGGGGCGTGAACTTCCCGCTCGATTCGTAGCACTTCTCCATCGATCTCCCTTCGAGAGCAATCCCGCTGCTCCATCATAAAGCTGTGTCCACACCAGAAACATTTTCGAGCACCCTAAACCCTCCAACGGAAAGACAATAATTCATTTAACGAAGCCATTAAACCCCCACAGTTCCTTCCAGAGAAAATGAATTTTTAAATCAGGGCAGGAAAGCACGACGCAGAGATCGAGGTGCTAAAAAGCTGCTACGAGCTGTCCCGAACGCAGCCAGAACGAATAAAAACGGTGTTGCTCGAGTCTCGGGAGGAAATCATGCTAATAAACACGGACACCTTATCGGCGGACGGGACGGAGGCCGGAAATGCAGCCGCAGAAGTTTCCGCGGGTTTTATAAAAAGCTCGTAACTAGCGGCTTAGCATTGCTTAAGGCTTTACGAAGAACATAAGCGATTATATCCAGCTAGTAATCTCCGGTAATCCGGGGTTTCCATAAAGTAGGATCCCGGCGTGGATGCACGCGGCGCGTCCCTACACCTCTAATAAACTCCTCGGCGCGCGCGATCCGGCTCGCTGAATATTCCAAACCGGCCTACATAAGCTAGCCGCGGCCGGTGTCTGGCCGAGAGAAGAAAGAAAGCTAGGTCCTAGGCGGAAGATTCTTCCCTTTTGTCCCGCGGGGAACTTAGCCTCATTTTCTTAGAAGAACGCGGCGCGGCGTACCGTGAAAGCGTGAAACCGTGTCGCGGTCTGTGCGGCGGGCAGAGGACGAGGATGAAGAGAGGAGCGAGGGTGGTACCGATCATTCGTCGAGGGGCCGAGCGTAATCCGGACGGCCGCGTTCATCGTGAACGGCGGCGTCCGTGAGCGAAGAAGATTCGCGGAGCGACGCCGTGACGATGACTTTCAAGAGAAAAGCAGGATTAGCCGCGGATGAGTGGCAAGACTTTTCATCTCGAGCCGTGCTCGTTTTTCTTCATTCTTTTCCGGTGTATACGCGGATAACCGGCCGAGAGCAAGAACTATGGACTAAAACGGATGGAAGTGCAGATAGATGCCAGTGGAAGAGAGAGAGAGAGAGAGAGAGGAGGAGGAGAGAGCGACTCGGACGGCGAAGGATAAAGAATCCAGGGAGCGGGAAGATGTGACGGGGCGATAGAGTGGAAAACAGAGATGCTGATGTGATGGAGTGGCAGTATGGCCGAGCCGGAGTGCCGGCAAGTGATCTCCTTAGGGAAAGAGCAGAAAGGACAGACAAGGAACCGTACGGTCGGTGCGCGGCGGTGTTCGTTCGTTTAGGGAAGACTGAGAGAGAGAGAAGACTCCGAAGATAAGCCAGAAACGTCGTGAATACAGATGGACCGACCGATAAGATGGCTCGTTTGCTTTACGAACCCTCGGATGTCTCCTTCGTATCGCCCGATACAACGCATCGCGCTGCTCGCTGCTGGCTTCGCTTTTGCCTGCCGGCCCTGTTTACGACGCCTCTTCTTTCCTGAATGCAGACCGACCTGCCGACGCGACGCGACGCGACGCCACCTGGCCTGCGACGTCGCGATAAGAACCATTCGGTTCTCTACGATATAACCAAACGTGACTTCGAAGTGCTAGACTTCCCCCACCGAGTCCTAGCTTTGGCACTGATTTTCAGAATCGACCGAGCACTATTGGGAATCGATGCTCGAACGCTCCTTACCCCAGGGTGCGCCTGGGATTGCTTCTTAGGAGAAGAAAGATTCTCTATTTTTTCATCGTTTTATAGGTTATGCTTCATTTTCTCAAGTAACTCCTCAAACGACGACCGCGAAGTACGAAAATAATCGAGAATTGTGAAAATAGAAAATCGATTTCTTTATCGAATTTTCTAAAAGTATAGGACCTAACCCAGAGTCATCTTGAATTCTTTGTTTTGGTCTTTATGTTGTTCTTGTCTAAAATCGTTCTTTATGACGAAACAGTAGCTAAATCAATTACAGAAAGAAAAGGTATAACTAGACTGCGGGCATTTATAGCAAAATTGAGAAGATAAAATTGAAAACCGTTGAAAATTTCTTCTCTATTAAAATCATTAAGAGAAGAAATAGCATTCAATTTAGTTTCTACTTCTTGCAATCGATGCAGACAATTTTTCTTTCGCATAAAGATCCGTAGTCTAGCTCTAAGTGTCTACACGAGACCGTCCCTGTTAATTGACGAAAGTTCCAATAATCGTGAAAAATAAAACGACGATTCGGTGTTAAAAAGCATGGCGTTGTCGATCAATGGAATCAACAGGATGATGGTCGAGCGGCATTGGACGACAGTTTTCAATTCGAATATCGGAAAAAGGCTGTTGTGCGGGTCATTCGATCATCTGGCGGTATCTGGTGGATGCGGGCAGCCATCAACGGGAATTTAGATCGGCGAGTCACGCGATGCGTTCAGTGATCGGGATATCTAGAATGCGCTAGATCCGTAGACAAGGACGATGTGTGCCGCGGATCTTGGCCGAACGTGTAAATCTCTCGAATGCGGCCTCCGATGGCAGAAGGCGAAACTGATAACCGCGGACCACGCGAGTAAATTAACCGGTATGACGTCGAAAAGGGTTACCGGCGTGGAATTCCATTTCTCGGGGCGATATCGTCACGGCGTTTATATCACGTCGACGGTAGGAACGGCCGAAGTTAATCACGGCTTGGCTATTCCGGGGTGAAAAGGAACGGGCGCAAGTCGAACAATGCTCGACCGGGCGTAGACGGGGACTCGGCTCGGTTTCGCCTGGCTATAAACCACCGGACAAAACGAAACTTTTACAGGCGAGATGGCCGATTTGATACCGCTCCACGGTATCACGCACAGACACGCGCCATTTAATATCCCGAATGCCGGACCAATGAATTCGCCGGACATGTCCAACCTGTACTCTCCCATTCTGGAACTGCGGTCAGAGAGCTTTGCAGAATCGCTTCTTTAAAAGTGAACCGAACGGCTACGGTACTTCGACGCTGGAACGATTGGTTCAGCTGGAGACGCGCAACGAACATTTTGAAATGGTAAAAGTTCTCTCTCTCTCCTTTCCAGAAGTTTTCTTTTTATCTAAGCCTATAATAAAACCGTAATAAGTAAACTGCGGATCTTTATGCCGAATAAAAACTTTGTTATCTCAATATGTTCCAGAGATTGTAAATAATACAACAGTAGCTTTGCATTCGTTTAATGTTCTCGCTGTTTTAAGTCGCACCTACTCGTTTTCGCCGTAAATGCATAGAATCCGCAGTCTAGTCTTGTCCCACGATAGTCTAACTTGCAGGAAGACAATTGTAATTTTTTCCAAAGATGTCAAAAATTTTTCATAAATGGATCAAATCAATTAAAGGTGCAGAAAGTCTGGAATAACTTTATTGAAATTCAACATCTAGGGAACGATATGCGAAAGTATGATGATAGAGTCTATCGTCCGCATCTGTAAGTACAGTGTCTCTATGTCGATAGCTCGAAGACATCGATCGCACTGCTGATAGCATAGAAATCAGTGAACCGTCTATTGAGAAGGCTAGAGGTATGCATCTCGGAGTAGCTTTCGTAGAGCTAGTTGAAACTGATACATATCAGTGAGCTAACAGAAGTGCAGTATCGTGTAACTTTTGTTCGAAGGACTTTATAGAGCTCGGGTTCAGTTCCGGAATTCAATAACAACGTTTCAGAATGCAGACAAGATCGAGTGTAATCTTATACTCGAAAAAATGATCAAACTACGTTTTCGGTTACCTCTTGTTGGACGATCGATTCTTCGGGAGTCCAGGTCGTTAGCCAGTTACGCCACAATTTCATTGTTTGAATGGATAGATCACCGCAACGCGTATTCCCACGATCCTGGACCACCATTCATAAATCACTCTTATTAAACTCCATCTCTAATTACGACGCATCGATCACGATGAGAAGGCAGAATAGCTTTGTCAAAGCTCGGACACGGGGATGACTGCTTCGAAATCGCAATGCGAGCTTTGGCAGCAAATCTTCTTCGGGAAAGATTAATTCTCTTGTTCCTCCGACGGAATAGTTGGTACAGCCGGGTTCGGCGAGGGTGCAGCAATGAAAAAAGCGCGGTAGCTGGGCTCGGGAGGAATATGGCTGCTAATAATCATTCACAGGCCATTACCAACGGGTGAGTCATCCGTCGCGGAAGATGAACCGGCGAAAATGATCGAGGATGATTCGAGGACGAATGTAGAGGGCGGGGACGTTCCCGCGAGCGAAGAAGACGCCAAGCCTCGATTTGATTCGAATCGTCCAGCGCGCATCAAACAATGCGCGCAATTACGGTGCGCTCAACGGCCGTGGCCCGGCCGGTCACCCCGGCGCCTGTCGACAATGCCTGGCAAATGTACCGTCTCATTTGCCAATATTGTCCCACTTTTGTGCCACGGCCGGTGTGCGACGGTGTGCGTGCGTGCCATGAGTTTGGCGCCGATCGATGCTGACTTTTGTACGACGACCGCCGGCACAACAATAGAGAGACTCTGCCGGCTGGAGTGTTGTCGGGAGGCGTGAATATGGATTCGCGGGGACCGCTCTTTTTTTCGGAGAGCGATTCTTACTTAGTCACAAGGACGAATTGCAGTCGCTCAGGTCCCGCAGGAAAGAGGGGACGCTTTCGACGCCAGGTGCTGGATGCTGGACTCGTTTGTCTGGACTGTTCCTGGCAGCTCTGCTGAATCTGTTGGATCCGTTTTGATTCAAGAATGTATCATTTTAATTCGAACTTTTTAGCAGCCACTTGAAATTATTAACGATGAATGTAGAATTTCATTTATACATATACGATACAAATCGATGATGAACTTGTTTGTCTGGACTGCTCCTAACAGATCTGCTGCTTCTGATAAACCCACTCTGACCCAGGAACGTATCATCTTTATTTAAACTTTTCATCAGCCACTTTAAATTATTAAAAATGAATGCAGAATTTTTTATTCATATACGATAAAAATCGATGATGAACTTGCTTTGTGTGGGCTGTTCCTGGCAGATCTGCTGTTTCTGCTGGATCTATCCTGATCTAGAAACGTATCATCATAATTTGAACTTTTTAGCAGCTACTTTAAATGATTAAAAATGAATGTAGACTTTTTGATTTATATACGATAAAAACCGATGATGAACTTGCTTTGTGTGGACTGTTCCTGGCAGATCTGCTGTTTTTGCTGGATCTACCCTGATCCAGAAACGTATCATCTTAATTTGAACTTTTTAGAAGCCACTTTAAATTATTAAGAATATGAATGTAGAATTTGATTTATATGTACACGATAAAAATTGATGCTGGATTTGCTTGTGTAAACTTTTCCTGGCAGATCTGCTGCTTCTGCTGGATCTATTCTGATTCAAGAACGTATCATCTTAATTTGAACATTTCAGTAGTCACTTTAAATGATTAAAAATGAATGTAGAATTTCATTTATATTCACAATAAAAATCGATGCTGGACTTGTTTGTCTGGACTGTTCCTGGCAGATCTGCTGTCTCTGCTGGATCTATTATGATCCAGAAACGTATCCTCTTAATTTGAACTTTTTAGCAGCCACTTTAAATGGTTAAAAATGAATGTAGAATTTTATTTATATTCGCGATAAAACTCAATGCTGGACTTGTTTGTCTGGACTGTTCCTGGCAGATTTGCTGCTTCTGCTGGATCCATTCTGATTCATCTTAATTTGAACTTTTTAGCAGTCACTTTAAATTATTAACAATGAATGTAGAATTTCATTTATATTCACAATAAAAATTGATGCTGGACTTGTTTGTCTGGGCTGTTCCTGGTACATCAGCTGCTTCTGCTGGATCTATTAATGATCCAGAAACCTCAAAATTTATGCGAGTTAAAAACGATGCAGAAAGTGAATCTTCTTCTCACAATTCCAAAGACTCAATCCACTGGCACCATCAAAGCGAACCGGGGCCAGGAACAATTTTCAAACTCGAAGCTGCCGTTCGAAGGAAAACAATCGAATTTTTCAAACATTCACGGAGAACCGAAGTTGCTCGTGTGTGTCCATTGTCCCCCGAAATTTCAATTTCCTACGCCGGACGGTGGAGCCGAGTTCACCTGTTCCGTTCCGAAATTGACGATTCCTGACTCTTACAAACAAACTTTTCTCATTATACCGAGCCACGATCTTTTCTTTATTAATCCGAACAGTATAACTTTGTGAAACCAGAGCAAGAGAGAGAGAGAGAGAGAGAGAGAGAGCGCGCGAAGTGGGTTTCCGATTTTTCTTGCAATAAGTTTTATAAAAGCGAACCTGCTCGGCGGAAAAGTTTAACAACCGTCGACTTCCGCTTCGAGAATCTTTGAATCAGTCAGCCATTGTTTTCGATAACTCTCGGCCAATACTTTTTACCCATCCGGTCAGCGATTATGTTTTTAACTTTTGTCGCGGCGAACGTCCGAGATTTTCTTCGGAAAACGATCAAACTCAGCGTTTTTGGCCAGCGTGCTTCGGTCGAAATCTTATGATATCGTTCTCCAGGAAGTCGTCTAAGAACTGGAACTTTTCTTGTATACGAAGCTGTTCTAGATGTACCGAAAGGTAATCCGCGGACTATTAATCGCGAAACATTCGAAGATTTCAGGAGTCCCGGGATGAATTATGCTGAATCCGTCGAGATTGTAAAATTCCTCAGGTTACGTGGTCGGCTGAAAACTTGCGCCGCGTGTATCCGACACTTTCCGTAAGACCCCGAGAAAGAATCGACGAACTCGTAGTTACAGGATTACGAAACTTCAAGCCCATTCACGGGGCCGCTGTGCGAGCGAAGTCTCTCGCGTCTTTCGCGTGTTTCTCATAAACAGCGGAGATATTGCTCGACAGGCTCGGTGCGCACCGTAAACGTAGACTTCGGAGCCGGATACCGTCGAGTGCAGTGGGTAATGGTTGAACGTGTGTCGGGATATATTCGTGTTCCGTTCCCCAGTCGCGCGTATAACGTAGAACGGTCCGCGTGTTCCCGTTTGCTGAAACGGGAATGGGACTCGAGTGAGGAAAGGGAGGGGCCACGCCGCCCGAGTAAAATAGAAATCATAGAAACGTTATCACGGCAGTTCCCGAACGAACGATGAAATACCGCTTCCTGTTCGTTATATGGCTGTACAGTTTCGTATCGCTCCCGCAGTTGCACACCCCACTCCCTCCCTGTTTCGACACGTGTTCGCGACGCGTGAAAGGAGCCGCGCGCTTGCACAGGTTGCCTCTGAATGCGAGAAGTTCGTAAGTGTTCCCACTCACCTTTAGGAGTCGAACTCGCGCCTGCGACGCTTCCTCAAACTCTCGCGCGACGATCACGTGACACGCGAAACGTAGAATTCGCAAACGCGCACTTTTGTCGGGGTAGTTAACCCTTTCCAATCCAATTTCGGCTAAGACTTTCGAATTGCCCCACCTTCCGAGCTTTTCGCGACTGTTACGAAAGCGTTAGCCCTCGCGCGCTCTGATAAAAGATTTTCTAGTATTATATAAATTATAATAGTAATATATAGTAAGGCGTAAAACGTTTAGTGTAGAATTTGATCGAACCGCTGCGCCGAGAAATATTACTATTCCAAATTGCGATCGAGAAAAATACCTCCTTTATACACTGAGAAAAAAAGTAGTTACTTCAATAACACGCGTGTTATTGTAATTTTTTACTTCGATGAAGATCAATGTATTCTTTTCAATAGTATGAAATTTAGAAGCAAATCGTGATGTATTTGAATTGTCTATCATGAAATGATTGAAAATAGTATTTGATTCAATACCGTATATTATTATTCCTAATATTTCTTTTTTTCCTTCGATCAGATATGTCGTTAAAAAAATTTGAGAAATGTATTGATTTATACTGGAATTGGTTTGAGGCCATATCTTTTTTTTTAAACATTGATGGTCAAGCTATTGGCTTATATGATTGGCGGAAGTGAGTTTTGCTATTGAAATTCAATAGTATTAAGTATTAAAATAAGTTCATATGATATTGGCACTATTCAATAGTACATCTTATTGAATCAACATATATATTGTTTGTTTCGACAGGATTATTTTCTCAGTGTATAAATTATGTTTTTCAAAACGCAACAGTTTGATCTTCTATTTCTGTAATTGGGTTATCGAGTTCTACAGTCAGGTAGATATCAAATGGAAACGGTAACTGCTCTTTTTCACAGTTTTCATTCATTTACTCGATTTCGCTGAATTTTAATTATTGGCACGTCAAACGGACTGTCCGGATTTCGGAGTGAAATGTTTCGTATTATCCTGTTTGTAAAATATTCACTTGTCAGTGTCGGGATATCGCGCACCTATCCCGCGTGCCTGTTGATTTGAAATTACAAAGCGCTTTAAAAACGGAATGGAAACGTTTCTATTCGGAAAGAACGAAAATTTTTAATTTTCTTTCCGTTTAAACTCCATCGGTTCGTGAAAATTTCACGGTAAATCGATCTAGTTTCGCGAACGTTTATGTACCTTGCTGCGTCGACAATTTCAAGCGTTGAAGAGTTTTTATTAAGTGCTGCAGGTGTCGAAATCACGAAATCAACCATATTTCAAATATGTAAGTAATAAATATTTTGAATGAAGTACGTGTACACCATAATAAAAATTGTTTGCGATTTTTGGTATATATTGGACGGACTAAATACAAACGCGAACATGATTGGTTAGTAGGTCAACCACTGTTCAAACCATAATTATGTAATAAACTGCAGATCTTCGTGCAAAATAAAAATTGTCTGCATTGATTACGAGAAGTAGAAACTAAATTGAATGTTATTTCTTAATGATTTCAATAGAGGAGAAATCATATACATTGACATCTTCAATTTTTTAAATTTTCCATCAATTTTGAATTTCGTCTACTCAATTTTGTTATAACTGCATAAAGATTCGCAGTCTAGTAATTAATGAATAAAAGATGGGTATTACATTTCGCATTTATCGAACGGACTACGAAGGACGAAGGTCGCTTTTAAAATGCGAACGCGAACATGATTGGTCAGTAGGTCGACCACTGTTCAAACCATAATTAATAGACTGCAGATCTTCGTGCAAAATAAAAATTGTCTGCATCGATTACGAGAAGTAGAAACTAAATTGAATGTTATTTCTTAATGATTTCAATAGAGGAGAAATCATATACATTGACATCTTCAATTTTTTTAATTTTCCATCAATTTTGAATTCCATCTCCTCAATTTTGCTATAACTGCATAAAGATTCGCAGTCTAGTAATTAATGAATAAAAAATGGGATCGTTATCGAACGGACTGCGAAGAGCGAAGGTCGCTTTTAAAATGCGAACGCAAACATGATTGCTCAGTAATGGAGAAAGTATTAGGTTAGGTTAGGTTAGGTTATATGCTTTGCCTAGCCATCATCGAGCAGTACACCCAGTAGAGTCCTATTCCTTGCAACTCTTTCTTCCTAAAATTTCAAGGCCATGCCCTAAAAACGCGTCTTGCAAGTGCTAAGAGATATACATATATGTCTTCTTCAATTTCACCACCGTTCACAACTGGCCCTGCTCGAGAGGAGCCCGTGAGCAGGATTTCGAGTTCCCTGAGTGATACAGATTGGAGGAATCGGGGCGAGCGATCGATCTTCCTCTGAAATTCGAGCGTCCACTCTGAAAACAGCCAGAGTACGCGAACGAAAGGGAGAGATAGGTTGAGGCGAAGAAGGCTGGCCAGGTCCACGGGATGCACCGTCGTTTACGGTCCATTAATATCAGTTTAGTAAGCGAGAGTAGAGTCCGACGAAAGGCAATCCGTTTTCATCCGGCCGTCTCGGATCCTCCTCGGGGGTGGTGACGGCGCGGAAGCGAACGGAAACGAAAGAAAACTCCTCGGGCCGGTTTGCTCGAACGTGAAACGCGAGCATGTTCCTCACCTCGCCCGGGAATGGATGCAATAATTAAGCTGGATACTCGCGAGAGTACCGACTGGAAAGAGTGTGCGGCGGACGCGTAAAGATCGAGCACGACCCTGTAACGCCGAGATATAGAAACCATCAATTTACGTCACATTACGCCCTCGGTGTGCGATTTCAGTCGTGCAAGCCGTAATAGGCTCTCTGCCAAGCCTGTACTCTAATTTGCTCGCTGCTGCTCGACGCTCCTTTTCAAACAGCCCCGGATTAGGGGCACAGTTTTTACCGTCGGTATTATTTAACCCCTCGAACATGGCGACGCGCACCTTACACGCCCCCCTCGCGTCCTTTCGCACTTTTGTTAATGCCCGATCTTTCTGCACAGCCACGCGTAATTGGCAACGCGCGAAACTGTTTGATGTTCGCGGATATTAACGTTGCTCCACCGTCGCGCGTCCCTTCTGTCAATTTGTCACATGTCTCACCGGCTCCGAAAGATTAATGCGTTTTAGTATACCTACCTTTCGAAGACAGCTTCGAAAAGACATTTTGAGAACGCTGGGGAACTTTATTAAACCATGTGTGCTCCATTTTGATCGATGATCTCTGGCCAACCTCTGGGATTTTTGAAGTCTACCCCGTTGCAGGAGGTTCTGGGATTGTAAATCATGTGAATTTGGCATTAGAGACTGTGATATAAAAGAATAAAATTATTCTCAGTATTATTGTTAACGCGAACGCGTATCTTCATGTAATTTGTATTTCGCGCTATACTTGTTTTGTTTTATCGTCACCTGTGCTCGCTCTAATTTAAATGTATATGTCGATCTATCTTGTATATTCTCGCTACGTCTGTATTGTCCTTACTCGAGCAGTATAGATCGCACCGTTAAAATAAACGGATCTCTCCGCAAACTCTCAGTAGATTCTCTTGTCTGTTCACCTCGTAATAGTCTATCGCTAAATACTCTATATTCTTCTTTTACTATCGGGCTTCAAGATTTAAAATACTATAACGAACCGCTCTCTACAATTATATTCTAAAAAAATAAGTTGTCTACCGTTCAGAAGATCGTCGGAGGTTCTCTTCGCACACTGATTCGAAGTCGGCGGGTATTCCGATCGCAACCAGCGATCATTTATCGCGACACGTCGCCGGTCGTTATCTCAAAAATGAATCACGCGTCTTGATAGGCACGGATCGACCATTACCCGAAGGAGTTAATGCGAAGCGAAATTAATGGGATCGAGAGAGAGCTGGCAACGGTACCCGTGCCAAGGAAACCCCGTCGTAATCCGTCAGCTTATTACGGTAGAATGAGTGAGCGACGCTGCGTGTCACTATCGGCTGATGCGTCCCGGGACTTGTTGACCGGATCGCACGCCCCGGTTTTCCTGCTGGAATTCCGTTGGCTACACGAAGAACTACAAGTTCCATCGGAACGATCCATCATCGATCGCTCTTCTCGCCGCTTCTCAACGGGGCAACGGGATCGATCTAACTCGTAGGCGTCCATGTCTACTACGTATCGAAATCAATTCTCTCCCACTTTTGGGTAAGAATTACGTCATATTTACGTGTACTGTAACAAGGTTTTTGTTACACTCCCGTCCATGTGTCGTCCAGACGATTGTTTGTCATTAAAGGACCGATATTATGGAATAGAAATGGTACTTGCCCATTTTTTCGACTGTACAGAACATGTAAATCAAATTCTGACCAAAATATCCTATATTTTCTAAATTTTCATTATTATTCTTATGTTCTCTAATTTTTTAAATTTAAGTGAAACAATTTGGCAATTGTTTTCCAATTTGGCTTCTAGAGCTGCCCATTCCACAATTTCCTTTTACAACATTCAATCAAATAGTATCGTATCCAAATATGATCGTATAATAGCTACACATGTAATTAAAATAAAACAATGAAATCAAGCTGGAAGCTTGTATTCTTTAATTACCATTTTGTTTAAGATCAGTAAGTGTCCGGACTCTACGTCAATTTTATTGACTATTGAGAAGTCCGAGCATCAAAAACATTCATTTGGCAACTGTTTGAATTTATATAACATGTGCTTGAATGGACAAGTTTATTAAGAAAATGTTCCTATAATTTCAACAAATTGTGAACCAAAAAATTTGACAGTTCCCGCACATGTGCCATTAGCACACTTTAAAAGGCATGATCTCCGATGACCGTACAATTACCAGCGAACTGAGCAAGGAATTTCCGACAAAAGCGTGAACCCTGCGCGATCTTGTAGCTCGATAGAAGATCCGTGCGCGACCGAGAACGAAATCCGCCGGTCATTACCCTTTACTGTTATGTATATCGCCCGGTTCGATAATTGAAAAGATTTGCTCCCCCGTAGCTTATTTGCCGCGGGAACGATCCTCCCCAACCCTATCGCACGCTTAAAAATGGCTCCCTCAAGTGCTTCGATGGTTGATCGTTGTCATCTGTTTAGCCCGTGCTTCGAGAGAGATTCGCTTCCGTGTTTGCAGCCTTCGAGATGGGGTTGTTTATAAATGTGGATCGAGGGTGAAGTGGGTTGATCGGGGGATAATGAGTTCTGCGATGGAGATGCCGTATACATGCCGGCAGTGATTCCGCGTGAATAAAATTGCAGAAGGAAGATTGCCGCCGTTTATGTTCGACTGACTAGACTGCGCATTTTTTTGCAATTGCACCGAAAATCTGTAAATCAAATGTAGAACTTGTAGAAGCATTTGCGGAGTTTTAAAATGCTATTGTCTTATTTTGAATCGATTGAAATGAGCAAGAGAAGAGATACTTCTGTAGCTTCTGTTCCTGGCAATTAACGAAGAAAAAGAGATAGACTCAAAATTAAACGATCAAACGAACTTACCTGTACATGAAGTTCGATCGTAATTATATGAATACCCTCGTTCGAAGAGATTATGGATGTAGTCCCCCTTTCGCCCCCAGCATTAGAGTGGAAACAAAAAACCCCGGCCGCTCGCTGCATTTTCATTGCATATGGCCGTCGTTCTTCATTCTTTTCCGCTGGCAATTAACGAAGAAGAAGAGATAGACCCAAAAAAAATTAAACCGACTTCGAAAAAACGCACTAAAAAGTATAAAATAATTTCCATTTAATATATGGGAATACACACGAACTTCAATACAATGTGCAACTTAATGTGTAACAATGTGTAAGAAACTTAAGTGCAAATATATTATTTAAATATAAATATATTAGTATTTTTGAACAATTTAAGGATTTTCGTAATTTCCAGTGTCGAAAATGTTCAATTTTGCGCCGCCTTCGAAAAGATTTTATTGTATTTAAGTTCGTGTGTATTCACATATATTAAATGGAAATTATTTTATACTTTTTAGTGCGTTTTTACGAAGTCGGTTTAATTTTTTTTAACGTCGCGTCGTTATTGTTCCTAATGTCTAACATTCAGCGGAGTTCACAACGGTATCACCACCCTAAATTTTCGCAAATAAAATCGTAATTAATAAAGAAACGTAACATTTTTTTGCACGGAACCATTCCGGGAAAAATACTCTACAAGATGCAAAAGGTTTCGTTCCGATTGGTCCATCCATCTCGGCGTAATCGGTGAACATACATAGAAAAAAAGCGAAGAAAAGGCACATACTTAAAATTGATTAAGTTAAAAATTAATGTTTAAACCTCTTCAGCGAGCCCAACGTGGTCGATAACAAAGCTCGAAGGGACGAGTGTAATCAGAGATAGCAAACGGGTTTTTCCCTTCATCCCCCAGCAGGATGCTTTCGGAATTTAAACAAAACCCTGGCAGGAAGTAAACGCTGGTCGCGAGTAGGGTGTAGGACGAGAAAGGGCGCAACGACGTCGATGGTCAGACACGGAAGAATTGAATGCGTCCTGCGCGAGCGGAGTCGTCGCGAGGAATGAAATTACATTTCCATTGTGCGTGTTTCCATTCGCATGCGAGTCGCACGGCACTTCGGCTCGTTGCGTCCCCGGACTGTGTTTAGATGTCCTGTCCGTCTGGTACATAGTATGGGGGTTGCGGCGTGCTCGGCATGGTGGTGGCCTCCGCGACCCCATGTCCGAGCGACCAGACATAGGAGGTCCCACGGACCGTGGCGACCATAAGTCATCCGCCTTCGATATTAGCAGAGGCACCCCCGAGAAGGCGTAACCTTTCGAGTCCCATCAGTCCCCGAAGTCCAGTTTACTATATTGATATCGGCCGATCCTGCGCGCCGCCCCATGGACGTAAACGACTCCGCTCTCTGGCAGGAGAATGCGCCCGCGGGCCGGGTATTAGTTGGTGTCGCCGGGACCCCCGAGAGCCATTTATCTGGCATTTGCCAGGGACAACAACGCGAGAAGAACGCCCGGCCATTGACTTTTATGGATAGCGCGTTTACCAGATACATAGACTACCCCGGATCGACTCTCGGCGGACACCGACCACGCGAAACGTGTAAATGCCGGCTGACCGTCACAGACCCGCTAAAATTGCGGATTTCTCTTTGTTTACCGCGCACAGCATGCCCCCCGCGTTTCCTGCAGATGCGGTGCTGACACTGTTTTCTGACGGCCAAGGATCTTGTCCGATGGGAATTCCAGTGATGGAGGATTGTTTGCCTTAGCGTGGACTTGTTCGAGACAGCCTGGTAATAGGGATCGATATCGACACTTACGAAGAGAACTTTGTTGAAACTTTTCGCACTTATAGACGTCGTTCTTCTGCTTACGAACGTGTACCATATGCGAAAGCACACTGAAGCATTTATAATGGTTACGTATTTATTTCAAAGAAGAGCCCAATTTTTTTATCCAAGCAACGCATTTTAATGAAGAAGATATTCTCCCACTAAGAAAAAAAGTAGTTACTTCAATAACACGCGTTTTATTGTAATTTTTTTACTTCGATGAATATCAATGTATTCTTTTCAATAGTATGAAATTTAGAAGCAGATCGTGATGTATCTGAATTGTCTATCATGAAATGATTGAAAATAGTATTTGATTCAATACCGTATATTATTATTCGTAATATTTCTTTTTTCCTTCAATCAGATATGTTGTTAAAAAATTTTGAAAAATGTATTGATTTATACTGGAATTGGTTCGAGGCCATATCTTATTTTTTTGAAAACATTGATGGTCAAGCTATTGGCTTATATGATTGGCGGAAATGAGTTTTGCTATTGAAATTCAATAGTATTAAATATAAAAATAAGTTCATATGATATTGGCACTATTCAATAGTACATCTTATTGAATCAACATATATTTTTTTTTGTTTGGATAGGATTTTTTTCTCAGTGTATGTTAAGGTGAAATAGAGCCCAATTTTGTTATGCAAGCAACGAATTTTAATGAAGAAGATATTCTCCCTTTTGTCCGGTGATCTTCTGCTAAAAAGAATAAATGAGAAAATATTTTATTGATTAAAGCTCATTGCTTGAATGAAGAAAATCGATTTTATTTCACCTTAAAATACCGCAATTACTTTCTTGTCAACCCAATAGATTTTATCTTCGACCAACAATAACGTCGGCTTTTTCAAAGTTGAACTCAGAACACGAAGTCAGTTGAACTGCAGCGCTAGAGCGAAAAACTTCTCCTGTATTCTCACTTACCGCGAATGCTTGGCATTACTTTACTTCATAGCCTCGCTGAAAATCAACAAAAACGCTGCAAGAAGCTTGTAATAAAGGTTTCTCTGGACTCCACCACTTGAAAACTTTAATTTTGTCCACCATTGTTATCTTTCTCATTCGCTGGAAGTGGGTTAACGGCCGTCCGGTTACAATTTTCTGCGTCCTCCGCGGAGTATTGTGCCCATCGAACGTTTCAGGTGTTACATTTCCTGGAACATCGAGAGCAAGCATTTCAGAAAATGATTTCCGCTGTTGCGCATACGGCGAACCGCTGCGATCATTGTGAACTGCGAAATGTTCTTTTCAAGCGTAGTTTAGGGAGCTTTACACGACTCTTATCAGTTCGAGAGCAATCAGAAATTCGGGTGATTGCATTTCGAATGTAAGCCGAGTCTTGTTTGTTTGAGGTACCGACAGTTATTACACGGATATTTGCCGTTGTTCCGTAATTTCCCGTTTAATTCGCCGGCGCTTAATTGCGCCGCGTAATAACTATTAGCTGAACATTTGATTATGATATTAATTAATTTCATCTTTGTAGTAATTCCAATTAATTCGAAACGCTCTGTTTATTAGGATTCTAATCGTCGAGGAATAAAGAAACGTAAATAGCGGAATTTGGTTTCAGAATTATATGAATATCTTAAAAGGTGATAGTAAAATTGAAAAACCGATTAACAATATTTTCTGCAATTAGATTTTAGTGAAGTTCTCATCCAAAAATAGTTGTATTGTATTTCCACGCGATTCTTTTCACGTGCCACGTCAGTCTCAAAAGTTTGCGTTGGCGGAATCGGTGACTCGCGAGTTGGCATCGATATTTAGGACGCGAAACGACCGTGCGTAACACGGCAGCCCGGGTTTCACCCTTCATGTCCGTTTCTGACAGAATGGGGACGTTTCTGCGTGGAATGCAAACTGGTCTCCCCAGGTTTCCGTAGATCGCGTGGCATTCGGCAAGATCCACTTCTGCTACGTTTCAACTGGCCATAAATCGTCGCAATGGCCCGACTCGAGTTTCCTACCAAGTGTTTGTCACGTCGGATTGTTCCTTTTTTTTTCTCTCTCTCACTCTCTTGGACACCTCAGCCGAGAAAGTTGCTCCTTGCGATAGCTTCCTTCCCCCTTCGGTGTAATGCTGGGGATGGTGTAGCGCGGAACAGCCGTTTCTTCTCCTGAAACACTTTTGGACTTCTCACGTGCTTCGCTATTTCCTGATTCTACGCGAGCGCTTTCAGAGGTTTTCGTCCATTCTTTATTACTATCTGGCATCGCCCATGTGCTCGGAGATGACTACCACAAACGTGGACTGACGTGGTGCAATACCTCTTGCACTTTATTCATCAGAAACCTGTAAATGGGACTTTCGATGATTGTGCGACGGTGAAAGGGAAAAATCTTTGAAATAACTGGACCGCGGATTTTATGCATTTAAAACAGTAAAAGCGTTAAACGAATTTAATATTATATTATTTATAAGCATTTATGAAGGAATTAACTGGGTGAAATATAAAATAGTGAGAAATATAAAAAATCTCAGAATATCGTTATGTTGTCTTCAAGGTAAGAAGACTGTTAAGGGGTGAAATGAATTTTTATTCAACTGCTGCTTCCTACAATCCTACACATTTTTATTTCACATAAAAATCCGCAGTCTACTAATCAATTAGTTTGAAACAGTAAAAGCGCTAAATGAATTTAATATTATATCATTTGTATGCATTTTTACGGTGGAATTAATTGGGTGAAATATAAAACAGTGAGAAATATAAAAAATCTCAGAATATCGTTATGTTGTCTTCAATGTAAGAAGACTATTAAGGAATGAAATGAATTTTTATTCAACTGCTGCTTCCTACAATCCTACATATTTTTATTTCACATAAAAATCCGCAGTCTACTAATCAATTACCACACATTTCAGTATTGTATGAGATGTAATGGAATGATTCTAGATCGGAAGAAATGTTTAACTTTCACTTTAAAACAGCTCCGTCTGCGAAGGGTTAAGAAAGACAAGAAATTTGTTGCAATTCGAATATATTAATGATGCATAAAGATCGGCTGTTTAGAAGCCAGATACTTTCCGGCACGGGTGAAAGGATATCGATGGAATAATAGCTGGTTCCAGCCGGACAAATACGTAGGCAGTGCCGCAATCGGTTAAAGCTAAGGAACCACCCCGACCGTGTACCATTGTCCTTGGAGCATCTTATCGCCATAAACGCGTCTTTGTCCGACGGCCGAGAAACTCTGTGTTTGATAACTGGTTTGTCCTGGAGGGAGAACTCGCGCCGGCTGCGGCGACTTAACAAGGAATTTCTGGGGAGCACTTGAGGGTGTCGTAGATCGCGTGGTATTCACAGACTGGGAGGAACCGCGGGTGAAGCTATTCTTCCATTGGCAGTCGACTGGGCGCAGGAACGAGTTCTTGTCGCCGCTAAATTACTCGAATTCCGAGTGCACGGGGCTGGTAGGCGCGGGTTTGCACGCTAGACGACTCCGAGCAACGGCGGGCCTCGTTTTCAGGTCTGTTGTCACGTGGATCCCGATTAGGGATGCTTTGTGGTTGTCTTTTGCTCGACGTAGCTCGATGTTCATTTGGTAAATTCATATCGCGCAGGTATTCATGTCGAACCAGCCTGTGTTCGATGTTATCCGAACGAGACACTTTCTGGTTGCAAGTAGTTTGTTGCCTTTTGATTAAATGTAATTAGTTGCAGCTTACTTCTTTGCACGTGCACGTCGTGCACATTTCGACGTGTGTTACAGTAGAACCTCGTTTGTGCAAACCAAATAATGCTAAACCTCATGTATACGAACTCGTAACCGAGCTTCTATTATACAAACTAGAGTTCAACCTGTTGACGTTGCGTTCTGATGAGGTTCTAACGGTTTGCGCTGATTTTATATGACTTCTCGAACCAAGTTTTCGGCTTGGTAGCCAATCAGCGATTGCTACATTGTTGCTGCTAGTTTTGGGTTTCCACAGTTCGTAGCTAATCGCGCTGCTCGAGGTACATTATTAAAACAACGGGTCTCAACAATATTATTTTGCTGGAAGATCCGCAGTTTACTTATGAGATATCGTCGCAAGGAAACTGATGGAGTACGTTTACTTTCTTATCCGTATATGTTATTGGATTGCTTGGAAATGACTTAGAAAATTCATCCGTACCCCTGTTTGCAGCCTTTTGACCATGTTTGATCAGTAAATGATAGGTTGCGAGTCTTCGCTACCTGCGCAAACGGGATCTGACGGCAGGAAATATCTTCAGTGTTTATCAAGGTCTCCAAACGGCGAACAACAACGGCAATATGGCTACCAACCCTCCGTGGACCGCGTTTGTCGCAGACAGAGCTGCCGTGTACTTTATTGACCCCATCAGAGAAAGTCGAACCCCTCGGCCTACCGGCATAACTGGCCGCCCTAATGGCTCTTGATTGAAATCTTGCTGATTCTTGACCTTCCTGCACTGCGGACCGCTTTATTGATTCGTCATATTTTGTCGGATGCTCGTCCTCATTTATTCCGGAGCGATACAGGACCCTCCGGGCCCCCTGAAATGGATTTAGCGAAGATAGCAAGCGAGGAGTTGAATAATGCTTTCAAACGAAGCTTGCAACGAAGCTAGTCAGTAAGAAAAATTATATTTCATTGTGCTCTGATATTTTATTAAACTTCTTCGGCAATGTCGAATCTTTGGAATTGAACTAACAATCGAAGAGGTCGATGAAAGAAGAAGCACGCCTTTATTTCACTTCTATAATCAACTTGGACAATGTTTTAATTTGCACGAAGATCTGTAGTCAATTTGTTACATTGTGATTGCAAGTATTACAATTTTTCTTTGCTGAACTTGTTTCACTTTTACTGTTTACACATAGATTAACCCTTTGCACTCGGTTGTCCCCTCTGAGGCACCACTAAAAATTGTTGTATCATTATTCAAAATATTGTTTACATTATCAAATATATTGGTATCTAATCAATTACTAAACATTTAGGTATTGCATGAGGTATTATACAAATTTCATATCCATAAAATTTCAAAAATCATAGGGAATCATAGGGATTTCACGCATTTATAAAACTAGAAAAATTTAAAAGTATCTTATGACATTGTCCTGAGAAAATTAACTTCCACTTCACTCTAGTTTGTTGCAATTCAAGTATAAAATTTTGATTTTGCATAAAAATTCGCTGTCTATATATTAATTTCATATCCACCAAATTTAAAAAATCATTGAGAATGGAAGATATTCTAGATCGGAAGAAATGTTTAATTTTCCAGTTAAAATAGCTCCGAGTGCAATAGGTTAAATGCAGGATACGCGCAAACACTATGTCATTATTTAGAGCAACATCCTTACAATAGTAATAAAGTATATACGAAGACATTTCCAACAAAACTTTACAAAGTGGCGTTTGCTAAAAACTCTTGAAGATCTACAATCTTGTAACGATTGCTTTGCGATCACGAAAATTCAATTAAAAGCGAGGCTCCGGGAACTTTCCTCATCGAGAACCGGATCGAATGGTCGAAAGTGAAACCGACAGGTTGGATTTATCCAGCGTCGATCCGCTCGTCACACAGACGACGAGGACGAGAACGGCGACGGCGATCAAATCCGTTTCATCCGTATCGCGGCTCAGTTCGCCTTGAAAACTCGGAAAATTCACTGCCGGACTGACAAAGGGAGTCCTGGGGTCGAAGGTGTGCTCAGGGTTACACCGTTAAAATTGAACTTCGCCGACCCTTTCGAGCAGCCGTAGTAACCATCGGAAATTGAACACGCGTACTGTCAGTCGTAGCCGTGTGCCCAACCCCTCCGCACGTTCTGCTTCGGTTTTCGTTAGAAAATGACGGAACGAGCCCTTGGACCGCTCGTATCTCGCCAACAGCCACCGGAAACGTAATTCCGCCGCGTCCAGCCCGTGTTCGCGACCGATCGGCACCGTCCCCGAAAAATCAATAAACGCTTTAAATCGCCCCGATTAAAATCTTAACCTCCGTCCGTCGTGTCCAAACAACCCCTGTCGATGCTGTGTCTTGCATCGCCGCTGCCCCGGAATTGCTTTCGCGGCCGGTGGAAATGAACGTTTAATGAAATTTATCGCGCGAGAGTCGTTTCATTCATGTCCCTTCGTCGCGTTGATTTGAGGGGTGGCTCCCGATTTTCAGCCCTAATATTAATTTCAAACCCTAATTTTAAGAAGTGTACTGTTGAAATGCTTATTTCAGTGCAGACTTTAATGTTAAATAAGACTATTAATTAATAAAAAATACCGTATCAGGTTGCAAACTGAGTTCGCGACCTCCACATTTTCTCAAAGTCAATATGTTTTTTAAGCACGAGTATTTTATATCAAATTAATCGGAAAATTCAGAGCTTCCCAATGATATACAGTTCAAAAGGAATGGTCACTGATTGAGGTTATAATGACACAATAAAAGAATTACGAAACAAAAGGTCGCGAATTTAGTTGGCAACCTAATATACAATTGCACGATTCACCGTAATATAAAACGTGTCTACTGTATCGTAAATGTTGCCGCGAAACAGCAACGAAACGCGGAAACAGTCTTTTTGGAATAATTACCTGAGAACAATCGTGCCAGATTATTTTCGGTAATTGCTGGATTGTGTCGCGCAACTCATTGCTCGCGGATTGAAAGTATTTTTAAAGATTAAAATCTTAACCTCCGTCCGTCGTGTCCAAACAACCCCTGTCGATGCTGTGTCTTGCATCGCCGGTGCCGCGGAATTGCTTTTCGTGGCCGGTGGAAATGAACGTTTAATGATTTCCAGCCCTAATATTAATTTTAAGCCCTAATTTTAAAAAGTGTACTGTTGAAGGGCTTATTTCAGTGAGGCCTTTAACGTTAAATAAACTTGGCGAATATAAAACTGCACATATTGTGTATGTATTGGCATGGGTTAACGTAATGTACGTGTTTTACCGTGCCGATAAATGTTGTCGCGAAACAGTCTTTTTGGAATAATTACCTGAGAACAATCGTGCCAGATGATTTTCGGTAATTGCTGGATTGTGTCGCGCAACTCATTGCTCGGGGACTGAAAGCATTTTTATTTACAATTCCGCGCGAAACTCGACTTTCGCCGTTAATACCGTTTTCGAATGCAATTCCCGAAATGACAACTGCTTTTAAGGACAATCGTGCGTGATTTAATGCGTTCCGTGATCGTTCGCGAGTGTAATTCAACGTAATGGCCGATCGACGTGCTTCATTTGACTAACAAATTGCCGTTCCTATGTCAGTCGTGCGCGACTTTCCGCGATACAATGCGACACCGGGCTCCTGTTCGAAAATCGCATTTACCCGAGAGAGAGAGAGAGAGAGACAAAAAGCGCGAAGCGCAGTTACAGAAATTCTATCGACACGGGGGCACGTTAATCACAGCGGGTTTCGCAAGTGGAAAGAGGGATAAAAGGGTAATTGAAGGATGTCTCCGGGAACTTGTCGGCGTTCGGCTAACTGCTATTAGAGTTCTTGGCAAGGACTTGCGCCAGTAATTATTGCACCGTGGAATAATTACGGAGCCAGTTTCGATTTTCGCCCATGAACAGAGGAAATAATAGCTGCGCTCGTCGCGTTGGTCGACAGCAGTCCGTGGTTCGGTAATTTCTCGGGCTGTGCGGGTTCTCGAAATTTCGGGTACCCAAAGCTGCGATCGAGTGGCATTGAGTTTGACGATCCGAGAAATGTGCGAACACACGAGCATGATTCTTCGTGATCTTCCAATCTGATGTAACATTTCCATTTTTCGTGTACCGGATAATTCAAGACATTCGGAATCCCGGGCCACGGGTCGGCTCGCTAGTAATTTCGATTCCGGCTACACGGTTGCAATCCGGCGTGCTCGTTCTAACATCGTGGACAGGATTCGCGTAAAATTCTGGCTGCTTTGGTATTCGGCGTGTTGTTTCTCCGCTTGGCACATCGGCCCGCTCGTAGATTTTGTCCGAGCGCCGCCGCGCCGAATCTTGTCACTCGTATTTTTGTCCGGGGCCGCGGAGCGAATTTCAATTTTCCTCGAGAGTGCACCGCTGCGTCCTCGCAGATCTTTATGCGAGGAGCGAAATCAAAATTTACTGTCCACCGGAAAGGCCGTCGTACATTACGGGCACACGACAAAAATTGAACTGCTGTTCATAAAAGGGCAGTCCGTTTTTCAAGCGGCGCAGCTCGCGGAGACACTGTTTCGAGCTGGGGCATCTTCTTCCCTGAAATTTCTTTACAGAGACTTTAGTAGTTGAAAGAATGACGTTTTCACAGCATTGTTTGGAGATTGATGCACGGACAAATTAGTGGCCTCATCGACGGCCTTCCATTGAAGAAGCGACGCGTGCCCCGTATGTCAGTTCAGCCATCTTCCGCAACGAGCCCCACGAAATTTCAGCTCGTTGGACCGCGGTTCGGGAGGACTCGAATACCGCGCGGCGGGCACGTGACGGTCACATTAAACCGGAAAATGCTTTCGTAGCTGTCAACCGATCGGCGGACCGTGTATAGTATACGCGTGGCAGGCTGGGTAATGCGCGGGGGCGACGCAGCAGCCGAAGTGCGATCGCATACGTTACGTACGTCAAAGGAAACGGGACACTTGGCGCGTCATCGGCACGACCGCGGCGGCATTACCGGCTTCCCGACAAAATTATGATCCCGTTCGGTTTGCATTGGCGGCCGGCCGTGATTGCATAACAATGAGGAGGATTCCGGGAATTGCTTTTACGTGTCTGGAATTACTCAGAGGGTCACAATAGTCCGCGGAGCTGCATACCTGCACCCGCTCGGCCGCTCTCTGCACCCGGTGAAAGGGTGCAGAGGCGCGCAGGGAGTTCAGGCAGCAGCACGAGGGGTGGAACCCGTGAGAGGACCCCGGGCCGAACCCGGGGGTGTAGCAGAGGGGTGGTCCGGACGGTAGGGGGGTGTGCAACGGGAGTTACGATTCCCGTGTCCGTGCGCCGCGCGCGCGTTCTACGTGCACGTAACCGGGAGTGCAGCGAACGCGCGCGGGGTGGGCATTATGCGTCATTGGGTAATCTGGCGAACGATTCAATTGAAACGGCCGGCATGTCGAGCATGTGGACATAATGGAGCATCCGTCTCTGTACGATAAGCGCGTATCGAGCGTTGCGCCGGGACCCTCGAGGTTCCAGCAGCATCGCCTACCGAGAGAGAGAGAGAGAGGGAGAGAGAGACCGTGGGCTACGTATCGCGAAACCGATGATTTCGAGCCCCTTGCCCGGAGCATCCCCCGCCCCTCCCCTGATCATCGACCCTCCGAGCTGGGACGCCCACCCGTTATCCTTTGAGCTTGTTCATGAAGCCAAATAGCTATCGGGGTTACTTACATGAGTTACCGGAATTCGCGTTGCTCCGCGCCGCGCCGGCTTGAAATTTCCACGGCGAATCTGATTACGACGATCCCCCCTCTCCGGACCCGGGCGAGAACTTTCCGTTTATACTTTGCTGATTACGACACCGCGACACTGTTCCCCGATTTTATCGAACGCCCGAAACCTGGTCCCACTATCCAACCACAGGTGAAACTGATACGAAACCTGCTTTGGGCATCTGTGGATTATTATAGATTTCAATATATTTTAGTTATCATAGGTTTCACTGTACGTTGCAATCCCATCGTTAAATGTCGGAAACAGGGAGAAGAAAATCAATGTGCAACATCAAAGTATTAATTAACCAATAAAATCGCCGAACGGTTCCTGGCATAGATTACCAGCTCCTTCTCGACTTGTATCGAATCTATCGAGTGCAGCAGTGCGATGCAGCAGCGAAGAGGCGGCCGCGATCCGTCTGCCCTCCTCCAAAGACGTCCGCCAATTTTAAAGCCTCTCGAGGCATCTCGAGAACTCTCGGGCCGCTGCTTCAACTTCCAAAAACTTTGTAGTGGCTAAATATCCAGGAGTCGGACGCCGATGTATCCGACATCGGGGGATGATAAAAACGCTCGGGGATCAAAGGAGCACAGTTTCCGGCCCTGTACTCTCTGCTTCTCCCCTCCCTGCTCCTTTTCTCTCTTCTCCGCTTCTTATCGCTTGTTGGAACTGTGCTCTGAGCGTACGCAGATGAACCTTCGGTGGTAGGCGGTATGAAATGGTTAAAAACATAGTTTTTAATGAATGTAGGGCTTTCATAAGTAGGACTTTTATGAATAGACAGCGGATTTTATGCATCTATAACAAAATTGAGTAGGTGTAATTTAAATCGGTAAAAACATTAGATGAATTTAATAATGCTGGTACATTATTTTTAACCTATTAAACATACCTAGTTAGAAAATAAATTTCTATATCATTCTAGTACGTTGCAGTTCAGCTAGAAAATTTTTATTTTGCATAAAGAACCTTATCTATGAGTGTAGCTAGGTTCCTTGTCTTGGATGTCTTGGCAACAGCCATAGAGGATAAACTATTATAGTTCGGCAATATATTACAAACAATTACAGGAAGATTATTTATTTAAACGTGATCGTGTGTGACTAGTTACTGAAATAAGTGTGCAAGATATTTACGGGATCCTGTCTGAATTTTTTAATTTTTATGTCGAATTCCCATTTAAATACCGCACTGTAATATTGTGGCGGTTCGCCTACCTCGTAGGCACAACTGTGTGCTATCAGACTGGCTGCACTGTCACGTCATTACGCAGACGTAGAGTCAAATGGGTGTGGCGGGAGTAGCTCAGTGGAATTGGAAGCTAAATGTGGCCAGATCAAGACTTTTCCCCCATTCTGCGTGGGCCACCAGTTGCACAGGCCTTTTTTGTTAAGGATGATGAAAAAAATGCATTTGCGCACACCCCTGAAGGGGGTAATGTGACGATCGGATGGTCGGATCCCCCAATACCCACTAAAAAAACCATCACCCAGGACATATGCCCTTTCCTCCCACAACTGCAGGCTTGTATGTGGAGCGGCCGGGGCCCCGATCTTCTTGACTATCAACCAGTTCCCCAGTCTTGGGTTTAGGGTATTTACTACCATAAAAATAACACGTGCACCACCGGGTGACACAGTTAAGCGGGCTAATTTAAATTTACAAATTGCAGCCGGTTTATTCGAGATTGAACGCCGCTCCGATCTTCATTCCAAAGAGCATCCGCCACGCGAGAGATCGGACCGGAAGGCAGATGAGTTCCTACGTAGCGTCGCGTCGGAACGATTAGGGTACGTGCGCCTAATATCTACGTGGCACTGTGGCGTGTTGGTAGCCGCGAGGCAGCGCGGCTCGGAAGACACGTAGTCCTTGTCGGTTTAAAGGCAACTTTCCACGGAGCGGCTGCCAGGTTCACACTCGAGCCACATTGTTTTGCCACGGGAAACTTGCGAGCTATTTAACGCCTTGCCTAAACCGCTCGGCTTCGCCGCAAGAACCCGAAACCTGTGCGGCACACGCCCCCCCGGCAGCCACCGTCTTCCAGATCGACCCCCGTGCCCCTCTGCTCTGCTCCCCTTTACAAGGGAAACCTCGCGGCATCGTCCGACCAGCAAAGTTCGCGCCAACTTTGCCTACATATTGTTCCCCAAGGTGAAAGGAAGCGGCCCGACACCAGCTTCCCCCGTTAACCCTCAGACGACGAGCCCTTTTTTGTTACTACACAATCGACCATGCTTAGGGCTATTCACAGCTCCGGTTATTAATTTTTTGAACGTGTCAGCCTGTTCCGGAAGCTTCTTTCGCAATGTGCTCGTTTATGCTGGGTAACACGAGTGTGTACTAGAAGAACCACGTCGTCTATTCTAATTTTTTATTATCTCCTAAGATCTCTGTTGTATTCCTTCAACGAGCACTTACATTGTCACTTCAATCCACAGCAAAATTATGTCCGCCTAATAACTAGGCTGCGATTGTTTATGCAATTTTCAATTTTTGTAGGCAAATTTTAAGAAACTGGAATCGTGTGAAATCTTATTTCCAATGGCAATCGTACCGAATTCTGTGGAATTTTATGTTTTGAGGAATAATATTTATATAATTTAGGTAAATTTATAGAGGATTTATATTATTTAGGTAAATTTATATAGGATTTATATTATTTAAGTAGAATAATATTATTTATTAACTATTTTTGAACATTTTTGGAGGCCATAAATGCATGAAGATCCGCAGTCTACTAATAACTATAATCTTCATGCAAACAAATCTTTAAAGAGAAATGTGAGAAATTCTGGAAATGTCCAGAATGGTGACGAATGTTCTACTCGAATTGTAACAAACTGGAGTAAAGATATGTTGAATAGGTTGAGAGTAATACAAAAATATGTTTAAAGTCTTCTAATGTGTTCAGTGTTTTATTGCGCCGTTTTTGTTATAAATTAATTAGGAAAGACGAATTGACAGCACTGAATCTGAAACGAAGGCACCACAAAATTTCCAATTTGCAACGGGAAATATTTCAGTTATTTCTGTTATTTCCCTATACGCATGGAATATATCGACACACAATTCCCATTTCAACCAGGTCCAACCAGAAATCATATAAATTATACGTTCTATAATAACCCGCATATCTATCAAATGTCAGGAATGGCTCCAGCGGCCGAGGGCATTTCAATTTCCATCTGTGCCCCCATTTTCCACCGTGTACCAACTTAATGAGAGTAACATCCCTGCGGTCCGCGCATTAGATGCATCATTGTCACGTGGCCTAGGTCTGCCTCACAATTACAACTTTTCCTTTCGAGCGTACTAGGGCGGTATAATGACCGTATCCACGCCCAGGAACACGTAATTGCATCGCGATGACTGTGCCAGGGGGTACGGCTCACAGCCATCGCTAACAATAAGCGGTGCCACTTTAGAATGCACAATCAGGGAAATTGTTGTGCACGCTGCCCGAGAAATAATCGGACTCTTGCCAAATCCACTTTAGTCTTCCCCTAAAACAAACAACTTAACCCGTATGGCGGCCACAGTGAAAATTCACCCATTTTCTCATTTTAAGCATTGTCAACCCTTTGATTTCTTTGTATTGCAGGATGTACTTCTTGGAAATGTCACATGAAACACGATTTGCTCTTTCAAAATGTAAAAAATTCATGGGTGAAGTGTTAGGTCAGAATCTTTTCAGCTTCCCTTAAAATTCACCCATTTTTCATTTTAGACAAGGTAAACCTTCTTTGTATTTGTACTGCAAGATTTTGAAATGTGACTTAAATGAAACACTATTTGCTCCTTCAAAATGTAAAAAATTAATGGGTAAAGTGTTAAGTCAGAATCTTTTCAGCTTTCTCTAAAATTCAACAATTTTTCATTTTAAACAAGGTAAACCTTCTTTGTATTTGTACCTGTTGCAAGATTTTGAAATGTGACATAAATGAAACATGATTTGTTCCTTCAGAATGTAAAAAATAAAGAAAAATTTAAAATGTCACATAATTGAAACACGATTTGTTCCTTGAAAATGTAAAAAATTAATGAAGATTTTAAAATGTCACATAATTGAAACACGATTTGTTCCTTCAGAATGTAAAAAATAATGAAGATTTTTAAATGTCACATAATTGAAACACGATTTGTTCCTTAAAAATGTAAAAAATAATGTAGATTTTAAAATGTCACATAATTGAAACACGATATGTTCCTTCAGAATGTAAAAAATTAATAGAAGATTTTAAAATGTCACATAATTGAAACACGATTTGTTCCTTGAAAATATAAAAAATTAATGATGATTTTAAAATGTCACATAATTGAAACACGATTTGTTCCTTCAGAATGTAAAAAATAATGAAGATTTTAAAATGTCACATAATTGAAACATGATTTGTTTTTTCAGAATTTAAAAAATAATGAAGATTTTAAAATGTCACATAATTGAAACACGATTTGTTCCTTAAAAATGTAAAAAATAATGTAGATTTTAAAATGTCACATAATTGAAACACGATTTGTTCCTTGAAAATGTAAAAAATTAATGATGATTTTAAAATGTCACATAATTGAAACACGATTTGTTCCTTCAAAACGTAAAAAATTTATGAAGATTTTAAAATGCGACATAAATGGAACACGATATGTTCCTTCGAAATGTAAAAAAATATTGGATGATGTGTTAGGTTAGAATCTTTAGAGTGACTAGGTCTAGAATACCCAAGGATTGTGAGGCTACTAGATAAGAAGCCATTCTTGATGTTTCCTACATTATTTCTCCGTGAATTTTATGTTCTTATAACATACTCCATACTTTACATAACGTACATAATTTGCAAATGTCTAAAAATTCAAGAATTTTGATGGTTTCAATGCTGGCACATTACGGAGATCAGTTGTGGTTACTTGCCGTCTCCATCGAACTGTCTCGGGTCTCGTTGTTCAGGTGATTTATGCGTCTCGCGAGCCACGCCCGAAATGCAAGGGCCGCATAATATTTATAATCGTACAGAGTCGGCTTTCCACACGCGTCCCGAGACAATGAGGCCAGGCATAAAGGAAGTAAAACCGCGGGAACGCTGCAATTGAAGTGAATACGCGACACATGAGATATGCGTGGATGCGCGAGGCATCGCCGGAAATATATCGGCAACCACGGGAAAGATATTAATATAACGAACATTTCTGGTCACCGTAGTTTCATCCTGGGAGATCGTTTTAATTGCGACCGCGAAATCCAACGAATTACCCATTAGGCTGAGCGTTTTCGAGACATTTGCGAAATTATGTTTCGGCCACGATCTTGCGCTTGCTAGCTCCGGAGACGTCTGTAAATCGATCGTACGATTTACGCGATCGATCCGATTGCAACAGTTATAGAGACAAACAATTAGTCTGTACATATTGGATTATTATTAGACTATGGATATTTATGCAAAGTAAAAATTGTCCAAGTTGTAAGAAACCGAAGTTAAATGAAAATGCATTTCTCGTTTCAATGATTTTAATAGGTTGAGAATAATATAACATTGTAAAATTGTTCTAATCTCTTCATAGCTTTGTATTCGACCAATCCATCTTTATATTTGCAATCAGAATGCAAAATTTAATTGTTCCTCGTCATTCAAACGGGCTGAAAAATATGTAAGATGTTACAAAAAGATATACGTGGAAAACAATTTCATTAAATAATGAATGAAACGAAAATAGCTCGGGTAAACGACGGACGTTTGTACAGAAAGAAATTCCACTCGATGATTGCCAAAATGGCGGGCGACAAGCGACCGCTCATTTCGCCGCGGTTGAATTTTCGCATTTCGTTTACAAAGGGTGCTGGCGCGTCCGCTGAAAGCAAATTTCACCGGGATCCAAGATAATACGGATATGAAAGTCGGCAAAATGGTAGAAGAATCGTTTCCATCGACGATTTTCGAGGATGGATCGAAGCTTTCCGATGCGACAGCTCGACAATACCGGTCCTGTCCGGTTTACGGTCTCGATCAAAGTAATTCCGTTACGCGTATTCGTTCATGAAACAATAATACGAAATAATAATAATAATAACGCGGTGTCGCGTTGCTTCGTGTCGCAACGGGCGTGACGATTGGAAACGGTGTTTTCGTTTAAGCAAAACAAGGTCCGATCCGTCGTAATTGCGGGGAAACAACGTTTTCGAGTTCCGTGATTTTCGGCGAATACCGTTTCGTTCCATCAACGAAGAAAATTGAGGGATCGAGATTAACATTTATAACGTTACGTTCGGTGCTTTTTAATCTCCCGTTTCGCGTCCGCGCTCGCCCGTCCATTCGTTCTGCGAACCACAATTTCGTCGTTGTTTCACTTTTGTGTCGTTGTTTCCGGGCATTTTTCCCCCCGTCCCAACCCCCGTCGACCGTGCACAGTGTGTATTTCTCTCTTTACAGTTTCATGGAGACGAGAGCTATACAGCCGGGCGATAATTAAAAATTTGATGGATCGCGTGATAGCTGTAAAAAGTAATTTCGAAGATGCAATCAAAATCCTGAATACGGGTCACCGCGGGCATAATCGAACGGGAAATGGCGGCTTGTGGATCGCACGCTGCGGCTACAGTATAAATCGCGGAAAGCTTTCGCGCTCGTTCAAATTGCGATCGAGTTTACGTGATACATTTTTAAGGGGATCTGCAAGGGTGTGCGAGGTAGATGTAAATTTTGCGGGCAAGTGAAATAATATAAATCTCATCACTATTCTTCGATAGCCCGTTGAAAAATCAACGGCTGGCTTATTTCTCGATTATTTCTCAATCTTTAAAACTTATTCTATCCTGCTAAGATAAAATAAGTTATTTTACTAAGATAAATAACTTATTTTATCCTAACTAATTTAATTTTACAATTAAACCCCTTCGAACTTTGAGCAATTATATCTATAGATAATATTTCCAGAATGAAGAGAAATCCAATTATGGTGTGAAATTGAGAAGAAAAAGTAAACAGAGAATATAGATATACAGAGTGACAGCTAAAACAATTAGTACGAGAAATACTTACATTGATAATTCGTGAGAACGAATTAATGAAACCATTGGTACAGAAATCTACAGGCGCAGGTTTCCATAAGGAAGATTTGATGTGAGAGAATATAGGGAAGCACAAACATTTAATTGTTGAGATTCTCTATATTTTTAGGTTAGTGAAGCACGTGGAAGTATGCGATAATTATTTATCATGTAATTAACAATAAAACTCTATATTTTTAGACGAATCAACCTTGTGTTTTTGCTTAAGAAGGAATCCGAAATAATATTATATGTTTGAATTTCATTCCGCATAAATGAAGGCAAAACATTTCAAACGGATCACTCAAAAAATTGTTCCCTCTGCGACTCCGTGTTCGTCGCGGAGCAGGCAGATCGTATCGTTTGTTTCCGTTCTAATGGCGTTCCGCCGGCCAATGGGGACGGAATAATTGTTCTAAATACCTCGGTGGTACCATTGGGAGCTAGAAGGTAGCCGATGATCGCGCGAGCGACTCCACATGATTAATCATATCTTAAATATAGGTTGTCCCTCGCAGGGTACGAAGAGGGTGGGACCGACGCTCGCCTGCACCGTCACGATGTCTGCTTTTCGGTAATTATCCTGCCACATGCCTTCGACAATCCTGCCGCAGTCATTGATCTTTTCTGGCGCGCGATCTGACAGTGGCAATAACAGTAATGTTCCCTCGTCTCGTTTCGTCGGCAGGAAACGATTCGCGACGCGCGGCGCCGCGTCGGGAACGTCGGCTTTGTTGTGAGAACGTTTCGCTTTCAAGTGGAATGTAAGATTGCGTGCGACAAAAGGAAACGCCTCGCGCGGGGACCGCCGTCGATGGTTTACGGTGAAATTATTCCCGTTTATCGTGTCATTCGAATGGAACCGACCGACGAGAGCCTGTTTTATTCCGCGCGGCTTGTGATTACATATCGATTCGATGTAATCGTTTCCTACCCTCGAAATTACCGACTTGCCGGTGTACAAACGCTTTTCATCATTTCATCGCTTTTGTGCATTTTCCGCTGGCGTTATTCTGCGAAGTATACCGTCTCGGTTGCTGACCTACTGAAACTGTTAATCTGGAAACGCTATTGCGTCGTTTCATCGTTGTTTCTTGACTTTTTAGAACATCCACAGGCTAATAATGATGTTTAATATTTAAATGACCTTACTTTACTGTTTGTTCAAATTAATTAAAGTAATTCATTTAACGACTAGACAACAGATTTTATACAGTTATATTACATGAAGAATATCAACATACATTTGTATGAAATTGTATTCACAAATTGATTTAATATTTACGAACAACCTGTGTGCATCCTATAAAAAATTATAAAATACTTTTTCTCTTTTTGCAGGTAAGCTGTCCTCCAATCAAGTGTTCACTCGTTGTTCAACGTGAGTAGGAATTAAACAAATGTACAATTAATTGACAAAGCATGCAACTTCTTCTGCACAATGTCATCGTGCAAACGGGAAAGGATCACAGGCGACCCTTGACCCCATTGTTCGAGTTAATTGTCACACGTTACAGTTATTATTAGCGTTCCAATTAAATGCTATGCAATTTGCGCACGTAATTAGCATCATTCGAGTGTTTGAAAGGCTGCCGGGGACTGGCCGAATCAGAAATTTTGCCATCGAACCGTCTAATTAGAGTTTTTGGTCAAATCCAGCGGGCCAATCGAACACAAAAGATGAAAAATTAACAGAGCGACGCAGGGCAAACGTTTCTTTGTGTAATTCCATCGACTAAATGGCGCAGCTTGCCCGCGTATATACGTTACTATTTGAACTTGATTGCCTCAATGAGTTCAGTTTCTCTTTATCGTTAATTTCCGGCCATAATGGCCCCTTCGGTTAATTGAACCGATATCGGCCGTCGAATTATTCGTCCAAAAACGAACGGGCGGTTTCCATTGAATCCGCGCGATTGGAATACAATACGTTACAGAATCAATTTTTGTCTCGTCGAAGTGTCTGCAACAAACGCAATCTCATTACGTTTTTACGAGTTCGAAATATTACCGACGAAAGAAACAATAAATTTCACCTCGCAATGCATTCACAAACCGGTGAAGTAACAACGTATTTCCACGAAAATTTGGTTATCGTATTGAAGAAATGTTAATGACGGAAACAGCATTAACTATTAAACAGAAATCGCAGTGGCTCTTCGAGCTGCTAATTATTAATTTCATCTGCGGCACGTAGCTCGAATCGTGTTCAACTAACAAGTAATTAAAACGCCATACTGTTTGGCATGTTCAAGTGTCATCGACTCTGTTTTTTGTTTTTAAAATGCGATAATAAATGGTTGAATGCATCATTCTTAATTTGCAGCAGTTTCAATCAGTGGCGCACCCAGGATGCAATCTTGGGGGGGGGGGGCGAGTTGAACCCAGCCCTAGGTTTTGCGTGATGACCTTTTTTTTAGCCAACATATCTGTGAAGGGCTATTCCGCGATTTTAATTTTGGAAGGTAAACATTTTTTCTTGTGTCGGGACTTGGCCCCATGCCCCCCCCCCCCTGGATGCGCCACTGGTTTCAATGACGAAGAAAGCGTAGCTAAAGGGAAAAATTCGCTAGATATTAGGTGAAGTAAAAAGTTCTGACCGTTTTTCGCTTTATAAATAAAGTGAAAAACGGTCAGAACTTTTTACTTCACCTAATACATGGTCCATTGTCTTTGTTTAGTTCGTGGCTTGTAAGTCGGCAAACGAATATCCACGTACGAGTCACATTTAACGAGTTCCTGTCTTTGGAGTTGTATCGTATTACGGTTTCACGAGTCCTCAATTATAATGCCTCGCTGTTGTGTTTTGGAAACAATGGCCACACCGTACTACATAACAGGCTGCCTCCAGGTATTCGTTACTAAACGGTGTATGTCGCACATTTGCGGAGGCGAATGCAATACTCCGTGTTCTCCAAATTGCGCCGCTTGTTATTGCAAGAAATTATATCGATAACATATGTAGAATCGAGTTCTCTGTTATCCTCGCGCCGCAGAATGGAAATAATAAATGTGCCGCGGCCTGCTTCAGGTGTACCACTCAAGTATACCAGGTGGCCGTTTTAACGGCAGGAACAATATTAGGTTAACCCTTCGCACTCGGAGCTATTTTAACTCGAAAATTAAACATTTCTTCCGACCTAGAATATTTCCGTTCTCGATGATTATTTAAATTTAATGGATTGAAGTTGGTCGCGTTTTCAACGATTCAAAAATTAATTTTATTTCATTCTCTTCAAGTGTAAGTGTTCTCAGTGGTGAGTGGAGCAATTTTCTCAGTGGAGTAATTTTAACACGAAAATTAAACATTTCTTCCGACCTAGAATATTTCCATTCTCGATGATTATTTAAATTTGATGGATTGAAGTTGGTCGCGTTTTCAACGATTCAAAAATTAATTTTATTTCATTCTCTTCAAGTGTAAGCGTTCTCAGTGGTGAGTGGAGCAATTTTCTCAGTGGAGTAATTTTAACACGAAAATTAAACATTTCTTCCGACCTAGAATATTTCCGTTCTCGATGATTATTTAAATTTGGTTTAAATAGTTAAATGTTTAATAATATATTGATTAGATACCAACATATCTATTAATGTAAACAATATTTTAAATAATGGTACAGCAATTTTTAGTGGCTCTTCGAAGTCACCACTCAAGTGACAAGGGTTAATTAGGTTAACTATCTCTGAAGGTATTTAAAAAAAATAATCATGTGATCGCTTTGGTCCTTATGGGGTTAGTTTTCAAAAAAAACGTTTCCGAATTTTCGTTGGATAAAGTTAAACGGCGAATAAACCATCCGCATGACCCACATTTCTCCTTTAAAAAATCCATAACCCGTCAATTTCGCACAATCAGCCCCCTGCGTTTCCTATTTCGGAATCCAATTGAATTTTCTCGATTCCAGTTGAAAAATGAACGCCTCGATGAATAAACAAATCATTCATAGATGCTCACGAAACACCGTCACACATGAACGCAACGGTGCGTCGCGATTGTAGTTTTCTCGTGCGAGATTCCAGTTGCATAAATAAAACGGCACCGATTACTCCATGGGGCACAGCTCTGGCTTTGTTGCAATTGAGAACAACGATGCCACGCCTACTCGGGCTACACTGCACAAAAACAAAACCCAGTCGTCGTCTAAGTTTCGTTCTCTCTTTTTACGTCATTTTCTGAAAATCTTTTTGCATTCCAATAAAGGTTTCTTCACGAATCGCAACTTCAACAATCAATCTGATTGGTGATTAAGGATTTTGTCGTACTTCTCAACGCACACACGCAGGAATACAATCGTGTTGAATTATATTTCCAATATATTCCAATTCAATTCTCTCCGAAATAATATTATATGACTAGACAAAAATGCTGAAAGGTAAAATTCGATAGAATTTTTTACGGTTTGTACCATGTGATTGCATAAGTTCGTGCCCTATTCGAAAATAAAATTCAATGGTTAAATTTTAGAGAAGACAGCTTGATTAATGAATTATATAGTCACCATTCTTTTTTAATGGTAGAAATACAATTTTATTATAATAATTTAATTTTTTTCTTTACACTCCGCCGTGCAGTACAGTTTGCGACAGTTATGCAATCATTTAATATTTATTCCAGATCTACGAGGGCTACTACCACTGAAAATAAGATTTTATTCAATTCCACTTTCTTCGAATTTATCTACGAAAATTGAAAATTGTATAAACATCCGCGTCTTGACTTCAGGATCGCAAATTTCGTAAATTTAAGCGAGTAGCGCAGTAGTTCTACTTTCATGCGAGGTGTTTCGGCCCGGAGCAGTGGCCCGCGGGTCGCCGGGCGTGCTCCCGGGGCAAAGAGCGCTCGTGGCCGCCACGTTGCCACGTTTTCGGTGCGGTGGACGATCGATCGGCCGCCAAAGAAAGTTAACGAACGATTTCACGGTGGGCCGCGTGTCGATCGTTGCCTCGTTTTATTCCTACGAATTCTTTTTTGTCCGCCGTGTCGAAAAACGCCGCGGATAGCGGCGCGCGCGCGCGCGTCGTGTAACGTGAGATAGAAAAAAAAATCGGCACCGGTGTGCGCCTCGCTCGTTACACGCTACACTCGCTCGTTTTTGTCGGTCGTCGCCGCGACACGTCGGGGGGAGGGGCGAGAGATACAAAAAAAAAGGAATTTCGATGACCAAAACAAGTCGATGCCATAGTTGAATTGGTTTCGGTCATCCCACCGAATCGCTCTTCCACGCCCTTTCACGCGCGAACGCGTGAAATAGGAACGCGATAGTGGAACCTAGTTTCTCGTTCACGGCCAAAATATCGCGGCTCGTTATTCGAGTCTCTGGTCCGTTCCTTGCTCTTTTTTCCCCCCGTTCGCACGTAGTAGCTGCGGGATAAATACGGTTTATTAAATGAAAAACGAACGGCCGCTGGGATGAAGTTCCCGCTCGTTTCGGTCGTTGCTTTTTGTCTCCAGCTTTTCGACACCGCTCCTACCGGACAAGAAGTTATGCGGATCCGCGAGCTTGTGTTTCAATAATCGAGAATCGATTTTTGGGGAATTTCCTCTAGTTCTATGAATGCTACAATCCATCTTTTCCGTCGATAGATGGTGCATATAACAGTTACAAATGGATCATTCCACGCCAAATCGATCACTTTTTGCAGGCACCATCGTCGATTTTGTTCTAAATGAAATATGTTGTAGTCCATGTGAAATTAGGGGGGGGGGGGGGGGTTCAAAGTTTTCAATTTTTGCCCATTTCGGCGAAAACGGGCCTCGCTTACGAATTTTTATCTCAGGAACTGTTTGTCCGATTGAGCTACATTTTTTTTTGTTTTATTCAGAAAGGATTGGGCTACTACAAAATAATTTTTTCAACCTCGAAAATCAACTTTATAATGTCGATAAAAATTTAAACAAATTCTTTTTTTATGTTTTATCGGACAAGGGGCCAGAGTGATTTAAATATTGAAAAAAATATGATTATATTCGTTGAAGTTTCCCCTTTAAAATGAGCCCTTGAAAAAGATGGAGCCATAAAAATTTGAAGGCCTGCCATTTCTAAAAAAAATTCGAAACCGGCAGAATGATGACTTAAACCCCCTATAATTGCACATGGACTACAACATATTTCATTTAGAACAATATCGACGATGGTGCCTGCAAAAAGTGATCGATTTGGCGTGGAATGAGCCAAATGCAAATCGAGTGGAGCGAGTGGTTCTGGGACTCGAGATAATTCGATAAGGAAGGGGAAGTGGGATTCTTTGGTCAGTTGATCGCCATTTCTGACCTTAAAGTAACCTGGAAATGCACTGTTTAACGAATTCAGTGCCATTTATCTCTTACCGTTTACTTGCATTTCCATCTCTAGGTCCTTGCTTTTGAAGAGGTTATCTAGAGAGGGGAAGGAGAGGAGAGGATCAAGGCGAGGGAGGACAAGGTGGAGGGTACCTGGAGAAGGGAAAGGGAGGGGGAACTTAGGGAAAGAAAGAAGAGGAGGGACCTAGGGAAGGAAATGGAAGGTGGAGACCTGGGGCAAGGGAATGGGAGAAGGGATCTACAGAAGGGAAGAGGAAATGGCAGCCTACGACGAGGAGAGGGGAGGAGGGGAACTAAGAAAGAGGGGAAAGAGAAGGATCTGACTAGTTTCACTTTAACCCAATAGTTAATGGACCCTGTTGATTAGTGGAATATTTGAATGGATTAAAACAATGAGATTTTACTTTATGGAAAGAGCGATGAATATATTTCTGATAATACGTGTTATAATACGTGTTCACAGTTAGAGCATGGTTTTACGTCTGAGATACAATCTACATAGACGCGTGTCATTAATAAGGTAATTGTACAGATGTCGCTTAGTTACATTATAATAAGTGATTTCTATATTATCGACATATATATATATATATATATATATATATATATATATATATATATGATAACTTGCAGTTATACATATTTCCAACAGACCCAATAGTTAGTGAAATGATCACCTTTTTGTGTCCACGTTCGTCATAACACGTATCCATTGCAAGCATCGCTTGTTGCACTGGTCCGACAAGCAGATGCACCCGCTGGAACTGCAGCCTTAGACATTTGTGAGAAGCGCGATCGTTCGAATGAGCCGAAACGAACGGGTGTTGGTAAATAAGCACACGAACACGCGAGACTGCCGTGTCGGGGGCGCTGCGGTGCGCATTACAGATGTAATTAAGATAACTGAGGTGAGGGCAGCTATGCACAATGGCTGATATATGCGCCGATGGATCCGCAGGGCTGGCGGGCCGAGCATTGCATAATCGTATCGCGCGGCTATCCGCAGAAATCTTGGCTCGACACCCCTTTCGCCTAGCCGCGGATTTCCCTTTGATGTCGATCCCGTGAGTAATGGCATCGGTAAATCGGGATTCGCCGCGTTGCAATTTTTCACGAGACTTCACCCGCACGCGTGCGTCCCCCTCTCCCAAGCTCGCCCCTCCCTTTCCGCCCACTATTGTTCGATTCGCGAATCCCGATTCCACTATGGTCCACACAACGGTCAAGGAGCTAAATGCACCATAGACACGTCGAATATACGATTTTGTTTTGAATTTTATTTAAGAGAGCGTTTCCATTCCAGATTTCGGCCGATTTACGAGATCACAATTTTTCCGTTCTTACTGGTTGAGTTGTTCTATGAATTGTTGGTTGTGTTCTGTGCTATATTTTAATCGCCACGGTTTCGATTGATATTATACGAGTATACGAACGTAAATGAAACTGAAGGCACCATGGACACGTCGAATATACGATTCTGTTCACCCCAGATTTCGGATGATTTACGAGCACACAATATTTCCATACAGGTTCGTGAATGTTGCAAGTTGTTTTGTAAATTATTATTTGTTTTCTATACTATATGATCCTTAATCGTCACGGTTTCAATTGATATTACACGTGTATGCGAGCGTGCTTTTAATCCTTTGACTCAAAGTTCCCGTTACCGTAAATGTTAACGAAACAAATCTTCTCCTTATCGGAATCTTGATTCATGAGAATGGGAGTACGCATAAAAGACCGTGGTCTACTCATGAGGGAGCTTTTGTAGGAAGTCATTAAACAAATTCATTTATTTGTGGATACGAGCGACGGGACGGGGAAAGTACAATCAGAAACTTATTACGTGCAAAGTGGAGGTGCGGGGCACAAAGGACCGCTGCAAAATCGGATTTCGAATAACGAAATATTAATGACAAGAAGGAGAAACATGCTGCGGGAAGTGGATGAAACAATAGTAGCGGTAATCATAATGAAGAATAATTGTTATTACTTGTATTCGCACAATGACAGACGTGTAGCAACTCCGATGCTCGCTTTAAATGAAAATATCCCGCGTTGGTGTCTCATCCTACAATTATTTCACAATACGAAAAAGCTCGATGACGTTCCTCCTGTCAGCGCGGAGAGTCGCTTTTGATGGGACTGGGCGTGCATCAAGCTTGGAACCATTAAATAAATATTGGCTGGCTTTTTAGAGTGCAGTGAGAACTGTACACAAAATGGCACGGAAATACCACGCGCAGGTTAAATGATTTTATATCAGATTATCCAGCGAAAAAGTGTGTTTCTGAAGCGCGCGTTCAATTTTCCTGGAAATTCCTTGACACAGTAAAATTTTCGATACGTTACACGGGTGACCTTAATCGATCAAGATGTCCGCTGGCAACGGGGTGCACACGGAACTATTTGTTGTAGCAATTTCCCGTAGGAACTAGTTTACACCCAGTTCCCATTACGCATAGAATTTTGCACGTTAACCTACTCCGGCTGCGGAGGTGTGCGAGCACTTACGACAGCTCCGAAACTACCTGTTACGTATTACCGCGTCTATTTCACTTTGGACGTTTATTAAAGAGATTTTAAGAAGTAATTAACATCGCAAGCGCCTAATTGCGAGGTTAATTCCAGCTTGCCGTGACAATGGAACGTTTAAACGCAACATTAACCCTCTTGCACACACGAGGATACCGTTAACTGTTCCTCTAGAACGATGAAGCAATCACTCGTGCTAGACCGTATCATTTTATGATTTCGTATAAGCTCACTGCATCGTTCGCACACTCTTTCTTTTTACCAACGTTCCGCCCACCTGATTCATCAGCGCTTTATGCAATTTTCACTGTAGACATGATTTGGAAAAATCGTAAAAGCTATTTTTAGGAAGCATTTTCAGGATGAGATTTCCTATTCGATGATTGGCGAAATTGTAGTGTTTTTGAAAAATGTATTGCATTTCTTTCAACGGGATTAATTCACTTGAAAAATCACGGATCGCTAATTGATACACTGAGAATAAAATCCTGTCGAAACAAAAGAAATATATGTTGATTCAATAAGATGTACTATTGAATAGTGCCAATATCATATGAACTTATTTGAATATTTAATACCATTGAATTTCAATAGCAAAACTAATTTCCGCCAATCATATAAGTCAATAGCTTGACCATCAATGTTTTCAAAAACATAAGATATGGCCTCAAACCAATTCCAGCATAAATCAAAACATTTCTCAAATTTTTTTAACAACATATCTGACTGAAGGAAAAAAAGAAATATTACAAATACTATTTTCAATCATTTCATGATAGACAATTCAAATACATCACGATTTGCTTCTAAATTTCATACTATTGAAAAGAATACATTGATATTCATCGAAGTAACAAAATTACAATAACACGCGTGTTATTGATGTAACAATTTTTTTTTTTCTCAGTGTACAGTTTCGAAATGTGCACGTACCCGTGATCAGGGCGAGCATAAAAACAACAGCAATTTTCGTTAGAGATGCGATGACGTTTGAAAAATACTTTTCACAGACGGTTGACGGCGAAAGCTTTCATTCAGAATCGGGTCGGTGAATTTTTTTCCATTTTGTTCGCTTATTCGAACGAAATTATTCTTCGGTGAATGGAGTTGAAAATACAGAGAGAGGGAGAGGCCGCGTTGAATATCAGTGTTTTCGAAGTGTTTAATCTCATTAACGCGACGTCACGCGTTGAATTCGGAATGATTCAAGTAATTATTGAAGTCAGGGGGAGCGCGCCGCCGTGTGAAATGCACGGGGAAAAGCTCTGAATCAATCTGATTTACGCATGATCGTGATTAACGTATTCACGGGCCGGGGCGCATCGAGTTTTTACCGGCGTTGAATGAAACGATTTCGCGAAACACGGACAAACAGAAATGCTAATTTAATTTTTCGCCATCGCGCCGCGCCGGCAAGTCAGGCTTCGGCCGCGATTTGAAAATGACGCTTCCGTCATCTGAATTGCGTCATTCGTTCGTTCCCCGAGCTCCGATATTATAATGCCACTACGAACACAAATTATAAATGACGCGAAATTTTCGTTTCCCGTGAAAATCTTTATCTACGACGCAGCGAATTCGATCACTTCATCCTGAAAAGGAACCTTATCAATCTCGAATAAATGGACATCGCTAATAAAATTAATTTCCCCGTTTCAAAGAGAATATTGTTTCACAGTAGAGTTTCAATTTCATTCAGCGAGAAGAAGGATACTATTTTCCTAGCTTTTACTCGTTCATGCGAAACATTTTATTCAATTATCGATTTACCACGTTTGTTGGCACACTTACTTTAATGATTACATTTGAATGTAGTCATCAGGATTACAGGCAATCCCCGTGTAACGCGATCCCGTTTAAACACGATTAGTTAATTTAAACAAAATGGGCGCAAATCCTGTTTACTAGTCGTTGCAATTACCACAGTAAGCAATGGCGGACTTCCCAGTGCTTTTTAAAAATGAAGTTTTACACGGTTAATGGACCGTGGGTCTTCGTGCGAATCCCTGAAAAAATGTCTTTCATCAATGTAAACTTTCCTGCGGTAAAAGTAAAATACATGTTTCTATGTTGAAATATTATTTTTTGGTTCGTCCGGATCCTGATACTGCGCGTGAAAGATGTTTCACTGCGACATGAATATTCTGTTCGCGTACAATTGTCTTGACCGAGCAGATTATCGTATTATCCGAGCGGAGTTTTACGCGTCGAGCATCAAGTCGACGAACAGCATCCATTCCCGTTGTCTCTCACCTACATACTGTCCGCCATTATTTTTATTAGCATTATACTTTCTGCCACCTGCGAACGCCTATAACCGTGCGCGGGAGGATCGTCACCCGCCAGCGGTGAACACGAGCGTCGATAAAACGGCGTGCATCACGCCCGACGATAAATTGTTATGAGTATTTTATTTATCGGTCGACGTAACGCTACGCGTTGCGCCCTATTCCGGAACGGAGCCACTTTCTCTTGATGCACGCTCTCTCGCCGCGATACAGTCGTCCGAGGATCCCACGTTAAACGCGTTTACTGCTTGATCAATGTCTTCGATCATGGCCGACATCCTCCAGCACCCGCAATCCTGCCAGCAATCGCGGGAACATTACCGTAAAATCAAATTTCATTGCGCGAATTACTTTCTCCCTGCTTTGCGCGATGGAAGAATTAAAGAGACTAGCAGTTGTGTGTTAAGGGTTAAACATCTGCTAACAAGGGAGGTTTCCCTATCTTCTAAATAAAGGTTAACAAATCCTTTACACAAATTGTTTCTTGAAAATCAGTTTACACTAAAAGATTCGTCATTCAAAGACGCACAAGTTGGATTTTGAAATTCTCGATAAAATGGATTTTTCAAACCTACTTTGAGGGCTGTTTTCACCACCTTAATACTAACCGTACCATATTTTTTATTTTTTAATTATTGAAATTATAAAGATGCTTGCATCAGAAATTATTCAATCAATTTCTTTATTTAACCCTCCGAGTGCTGTGCCGGAGTCATTTTTGACCGGGAACATCCAAATTGTCATTTAATTGCTCACTTTGTGGCAATTAAACTAACTGACAATGAGTAGCTGTTTCATGAAGGATATTAGAAAAACTAATGTATCTACACGAGATATCGTTAAAAGTAAATTTTTTAATATTATTAATCAGAGTTGTGAACGGTCCTAAGCATTGCCGATTATGTAGTTATAAAAATCGTCCGTTGTCCGAGGGTTAATCACGTATTATTACAAAAATTTGGACAAATCTAAATAAGTCAAGGTTTACAGCACCAATAAATAAATAATTAATTAATTAAAATCTAAATAAGTTCAGTCTTGCAATTTTTATAAAACGATGTACATATCGAACACATTTTGCGGCCGGTACGATTAGTGTTAATATGAACGATTATTATAATATGAATGATATGAATTATGAATGATAATTTTTGAGTCCTATATCATAGCAAAATTTCATAAAAATCGGCGTATTACGGCTGGCTAACCTGCCTTGTGAGCTCCCGTCGATTGATTTCAATAGAAGTTTGCGCAATCCCGTGCAATTAGGAGATCCATGGCTCTAGATAGATGGCTCTAGAGCCGAATGCTGTTATCTGTGCAATTATCAGAAGGGTTCGCCTCCTGCATGCTAAATTAGGTCCAATACCTGACGAATAGCAGATTTACGTTTTTAGGTCAAATTCGCGGAGACAGTTGTCGGATTAAATTCTCAACCAACATTTTCGCTGAAGAAAAACAGTGAACTTGGGTTGAACTTAACAATTTGTATCTTCCTAGACTTTGCTCGGTGGCACTTGTCACGAATGCGCAAGTATCTTCAGCATGTTACGACAACCACGATCCTAGTCTCGATAAAAATAAATGCTTGAAGTACGAGTCTGAGGTAACCGTCACCGATAGACGTTAAATTCGTCGCTTCGCGGAGAGACATTTCATAGTTGCTCGACGTTTTTGCTGTCTGCCGTCTTTCGATTGAAACGGAGACAGACCACCGGGCTAAGATTTCTATTCTAAGGTACTCGTTGAATGGCTGAGACTCTGCCGATTCCTTCGCTCGAATCTGTGTCAGCCACTTGATCAATTTATGAGGCGTATTCCTTGGAATATGAACTGCTGGAAACGAAGAAAGCATGGATTACTGGAATCAAAGAACGAACTACTCTCGGCATTATACACCTCCATATTTTAAACTTTGGATCCAATAAGTTGCATGTTCCATCAGTTTTCAGTAATTTTCAAGCATGCAACCGGAAATCATCGAAATGTAAAAAAAAAAAAATACAGAAATGGGGAGAAGCGGGTTAAAATAACGATTTCGTGAGAGCTAAAAATGTTCGTTATTTCGATGTCGCATCATTTTAATTGCAGCAATAAAATGACATTTGCCAAATATTTTCATGAGGTTGTTTCACACGAAGCGGGCGATTTCTACTTTGCAGAAAGGTCAGCCCGCTCACCTGAGCCAGTGGCGATTAAAAATTCCAGCTCGGAGAAAGCAGTTTCGCGGATGGCAGAGGAAGCATCTCGACGACGCGAGAATCGGTATTTCCATTTTTGCCTGCGCTTTCTGTCGCGCTTGTCTATCCGCCGAGCGAATTATCTGCGGCAGAGCTGAGAGAGCGAACGCCGACGCGCCGTGAAAAGGACGCGAAATTTTATAAACAACTGAATTTTACGGAGCAGTGCACAGTTCGCAGCGGAGCGCGACGAAAGAATTTTTGTTCGATTTTTGCTCTCTTGTTTCCTCGTTGCCTCGACGATCTTCGTGTCCCGAAGCGCCGCGCGCGTCGCGTCCTCTCTAATCCGTCGTTGACGCGCCACCAGCACGTCGACGGAGATATTGGAAATCGGAGCGACGAGACGCGCCGTTACGAATTCATATTGCGCGCGTGTTCCGCCGACTTTCCTCGGGAAATTCGTAGTTTCCGTGAGACGAAATCCAAAGAAGAAGCGCCGCGCACTACGTTACACCGCGACACCCGTTGTTTGCTAAGACAATAATGCGAGCACCGAGCTCTCTCGCGTGCTCGTCTTCTCTTGAATAGCAACACGGACACAGCGAGAAACTTTCCGAAATACTTTGGCGTTTTCTTTTTTCTCTTCAGCTCGCTAGATTGGCGCTGAGCAATCGATTTTTCAACGTGACGCTTCGAGTTGCAGTGAACTCCCGTTTAATTAACACGTCGAATGATTCTCGTGAAATTAATACCACTGAACATCAATCTATTCATGATGAAATTAACTAAATTATACTGCAAGCCGAAGACTTCATTATCAAGATCGTTTCTAATCAATATTTAAGCATTGAAGTAAATGCAGAAGATATAAAGTTTCCTCTTCTGTGACATTTTTGAGGATGAAGACTTACAAATGATTCTCATGAAATTAATAGTACTGAACATCAATCTATTCATGATGAAATTAACTAAATTATACTGCAAGCCGAGGACTTCATTATCAAGATCTTCTCGAATCAATATTTAAGCATTGAAGTAAATGCAGAAGATATAAATTTTCCTCTTCTGTGACATTTTTGAGGATGAAGACTTACGAATGTTTCTCATGAAATTAATAGCACTGAACATCAATCTATTCATGATGAAATTAAATAAATTATGCTGCAAGCCGAGGACTTCATTATCAAGATCTTTTCGAATCAATATTTAAGCATTGAAGTAAATGCAGAAGATATAAACTTCCCTCTTCTGTTACATTTTTGAGAATGAAAATGGATATTCATTTTTGAGGATATTCATGCTGAAATTACCTAAACTATACTGCAAGCCGAGGACTTCATTATCTAGATCGTTTCTAATCAAGATTTAAGCATTGAAGTAAATGCAGAAGATATAAACTTCCCTCTTCTGTGACATTTTTGAGAATGAAAATGGATATTCATTTTTGAGGATAGTCATGCTGAAATTAACTGAACTATACTGCCAGCCGAGGACTTCATTATCAAGATCTTCTCGAATCAATATTTAAGCATTGCAGTAAATGCAGAAGATATAAAGTTTCCTCTTTTGTAACATTTTTGAGGATGAAGACTTACAAATGTTTCTCATGAATTTAATAGCACTGAACATCAATCTATTCATGCTGAAATTAAATAACTTATGCTGCAAGCCGAAGACTTCATTATCAAGATCTTTTCGAATCAATATTTAAGCATTGAAGTAAATGCAGAAGATATAAATTTCCTCTTCTGTGACATTTTTGAGAATGAAAATGGATATTCATTTTTGAGGATATTCATGTTGAAATTACCTAAACTATACTGCAAGACGAGAATTTCATTATCAAGATCGTTTCTAATCAAGATTTAAGCATTGAAGTAAATGCAGAAGTTATAAACTTCCCTCTTCTGTGACATTTTTGAGAATAAATACGTTCTGATCACTGTAGCCGTAAAGAAGATGGTACGACAAGGGGTTAAATATCAGCTACTCGTTTTGTCATTCATTGTCTAGTCTCTATGAATATATTTTAATGAAAATTTTATAAATCATAAACGCAGACGCAGCAACGTAATACGGTACCTTTTTTTAAAAGACATAATACACCTTGGATGTGTCCATTCTTTCCACGATACTGACTTCATCTCGATCAAGACTCCGAATTGGAATGCAGTATAGTCTGATGTGCAATATCGCGGTGGCGAAATCGAAGACTATCGGCTATCGATGATCCTTCCAAAATTGCCAGTGTGCCTACCAGTTACCGCTGCTCCCACGACATCCAGACAACTGTCTCCATTCCAATAACTATAAAAGATTCAACTAGAAAAGCAATCAATCTTTGGTTTTGACTGTCGACGGGAAACCATATTTCTCTACTGCAGTCTACTGAAAATCGCTATTAACCGCCTCGAGAAAATGGTTTCCAATAGAAAATTTCATCTGGTCGTCTTTGATTTGCGGTGGAACTGCTTGTATCACTGTTGCTCGCGGTTGTTAAAACATTTTACACTCATCGACTGTGTGAAATGTAAAATTATTCAGTACCAAAGTTCTATTTAATCGTCCCGCAAACATCGAAGTGAAACAATTCATGGAACGCGGCAGTCAATAATAAATATCGATCATTCTGCAGTTTTCTTCAACACAATTATTTGTTTGCATTTGAAACTGTAGCGACTAGTATGTCTGGCACGTGTAGATCCAGATAAACAAGAACATTCCGCACGTCCTCCGTCAGACAAGAGCCAGTGTCGAAATCAGACTCCCACGATCCACAAAGAAACAATACCGACAGGAGCAATAATTCACCGTCAGCGAAAACAAAAGATTGTGTATACGTACAACGAGAATGTTACACGTGCTAGCAGAAAATCTTGAAGCGAGAGTCTGCATCTGTTCTTCGTTCGTTTGACAAGAGCCGCCATTAATTCTGCCGTGATCGTTGCCAGATACTCCATGGAACTTCTATTCTGCAAAAATTCACGTTGGCGGGTAATTTACGTGGCCCTGGGCAGTCGTATTTCAGGATATCGACACGTAGATTTTATCTTGAGATACAATGTAAACTTCCACGTTCTCTCTCTCTCTCTCTCTCTCTCTCTCTCTCTCTTTCTCTCTGTGTTCGCAGTACTCTCTCTCGTATGCACGCTGTTCCAGTCTCCGTTTATAACGCCTCCGGCTAAATCGCCTCATGATCATTTTGGGGTAGTAGCGGGTCTAATTATGCGGGTAGAACCGAGCTTGTCCCATAACCCAGTTTCCGGGATATCTCGGAAAACAGTGGAATCTGCTCGTGTGCGAGTGCAGCTTATACCGGAATGCAACGCGTGCATCGGGTGCAATGCGTGCACGGACACCGTGTCCCGATGTTTGTCACGCACATTAACGCCCCTTCTAGCCGCGATTCCTTTTCCATATCCCCACCAACCCGATCGTCGTTCGCATAGCCTTTTCTCTCCCCCGTGACCGCATAAACGCTCCCATTCCCGGGAATATTAAAAAAGAAATTTCCCTTTAAAGCGCATTATCCGGCCACTTCGAGATTCCTTATCGCGCGTTTTTTTCATTACCAGCTTTCATTCCCTTCGATCGTTTGTAGTTCCATTCTCTCCCTTACGTTGCTCCCCGCACCGCGCCGATTCTATTTACTTCGCGGAATTTTTATCGCTACGCGGGCCACGCGCTTTCCGAATGTATTCTTGTGTTTATGAAGAATGTTTTACGAAAATACGAAATGTAGCAAAATCTATTTTCGTGCATTAACCCCTTGCCGTACCATTTTCATTACAGTTACAGTGATTAAGACGTCTTTATCCTCAAAAATGTCGTAGAAGGGAGAAGAAAATTTATATTTTTCGTATGACTACATTTATTTTAATGGTTCAATATTAATTAGAAACGAATCACATTTTATTTCATCTGAAAAGAAACGCGTAACATTCATATTTGTTAGATTACGTTAAAATATTCATGACGAGTCTGACTCGTTGAAATACAAGTTTTGTACTTTAATTTTATTTATATTCTCTCGTGTTTACTTTATTGAGGAATCCTCCTATCACAAGTGCGATCCTCCACCTTTAATTCGAGCCCCCAAACGTTCGAAAATTCCAATAAGAATGCATACTATAATTGGCTTGAAGATTTCCCTGAAACACGTGCATATTTTCTAACAATTGGTGATATCGCGGTTTTTTCTATTTGTTAATCATGTACAGAAGCCACCGGTAGTACGTATCGTGACGTCACTAGTTAACATGACGTCTCACAGGGAATTTTTAGTGCGAAGTATGAACCCGCCATATTTAATCGACGGGTGATGGACCAATCGCGTTCTCTCTTCTCCGCTCCGGTCCCACTTCGGGGGCAATCGCCGATCGTCGGGGACTCTGTTCGGGTCTCTCGCCCCTCTCCACCAATGAAAAATTCACGAGAGTGGCCACCCCACCCCACCGCACCGTTCCGCCGTACTTCGCGGACCCAAGATTTCGGCCGCGGTGTCATTAGTATAATGAGAGTGAAAATAAACACACGTGAGTTTCCGCGAGTGACCATTTCAACCGCGTCATTTGTTATCGAGACGCGAATAGTGTAGAAGTGTACGTCGGAGTATGGCGACCGTTACGTGGTGAGTACCGTTTTCTTGGTTTCCTCTTGGATTTTCATTACTTTTACAATTAACTCTGTGTCTTAGTGAATTATGTATTTTTCATCGATTTTTTCCTTCATCTATTTCGCGAAACTCGCGACCTCTTTTCTTTTTCACCGCTGTCACTGTCGCGTTTGCTGCCCGACGTGTTAATTGTTTATGAACAATTAACCCGGCTATTACCGGGGTTTCTTCAATTTGTGCTCCTTTCCGTATTGGTTATTCGTGACTGTAAGCGACGGATAAAAGCAGTTTAAGAATTTACGAACCTAATGGAGAGGCAGTTGGATGCAGTCTTTTCCAAAATAAATTGTCCCGGTTCATAGAAACGATTTTCAAAGGGAATTCACCCTGGTGCAAAGTACACATGTTTCTCGGTGCCCGGCGAGCGGTTAGCGTGCGGATCTTTTTTTCCCTCGGACGACGACGCGACGCGACGGTATAATCTGCTTCTGTAATCGATCACAGTGGAAAACGATTTTTCTGCGATCGAGGCGACTGCAAATGAACCGACACCGACTGCATAGATGTTTTATCAATAATGTATAAGGGTGTGCGGAGGGTGTAGTTAGAGCCACTGTCCCCCCGGTGGACCCCCAGGTCGGAACGGAACACGTCAGCGGCGCCGACGGTTCGACGGCGCGCCATTATTTTCGCATTTAAGCGTATTATAGCGGATTCGATAGCATCACGATAGTCGGGCCAGCGGAGCGTGGATTAAAAAAGAGAGAGAGAGAGAGATAGAGAGAGAAAGAGAGAAAAAAAAGAACGCGTATATCCTTGCGGAATATTCTGGCTTGCCGGCGTGGCTCTACCTGACGAGCCGTGAGTCCATAATGTGTACAATTATTTATACATTATTCACTCCTCTTTTTTGCACTCGTGGTTTTCCGAGAAGCGTGAACACACCCCCGATTGTTGCCAATGAGGAAACGATAATCCTCGGTGTGAACGTTGACTGTCGATGCTTTCGTCTTTATTCTGCCATCTTTGAAATCTACTGCCGATAATGTTTTTCTAAATCCGTTTATAATTAACGCTTTCACTCCCACGCCAGCGAATCCAAGAAGTATTTGTAAAATGAAATAGTAGGTATAACAATCTACCTGAACTAATTTTAAAGCCTGAAGCCCTTAGTATTATCATTCATTGTTGATTTCCATGTAAGATATTTTTGTGTGACTATCGTGAATTCAGAAAGTACTTAAATTTAATTTTAATTTTCTAATTTTGAAGCTTGAAGCCTTTACTACTGTCATTCATTGTTCATTTCTATGTAAGATAGTTTGGTGGATCCAAAAAGTATTTGTAAACAGTGTAGTAGGTACAACAATCTACCTGAACTAATTTTAAAGCCTGAAGCCCTTAGTATTATCATTCATTGTTGATTTCCATGCAAGATATTTTTGTGTGGCTATCGTGAATTCAAAAAGTATTTAAATTTAATTTTAATTCTCTAATTTTAAAGCCTGAAGCCTTTACTACTGTCATTCATTGTTCATTTCCATTTATTCCATTATTATTTCCATTTATTTATTCATTTCCATCTAAGATATTTTTGTGTGACTATCGCGAATTCAAAAAGTATTTAAATTTAATTTTAATTTTCTAATTTTAAAGGCTGAAGCCATTACTACTGTCATTCATTGTTCATTTCCATTTATTCCATTATTATTTCCATTTATTTATTCATTTCCATCTAAGATATTTTTGTGTGGCTATCGCGAATCCAACAAAGTATTTGGAAAAAGAAATATTTAGTAGGTACAACTATCTATGTATAGTATTGCCATTCATTGTTCATTTCTATGTGCGATATTTTCTATTTTAATATTGAAAACAACATTGTGTGGATTGTGCTTTGTACATTATTTTATAAATTCGATACCGTCGGCCTCCCGGGACCGATAAAGCTTTTACCATGTTAAAGCGAATAACAACGAACGAATAAATTACCAGATCAGCTCCGCGAGTCGAAAATTCCTCTAGTAGGTCGTCAAGTTGAAATATCGGCGCTGCGGTGTTTTCCTCTTAGCACATACACACACACACGACCGCCTGTAGAAACGAAAATATTGTCTTAGATTTCTATTTCATTATCAGATTTGCCCGCGCGAAATACGGGCTCGTACCGTCAAGTAGTAAAATAAATGTGTTGAATGTAAACATAGAGTTTCCGGGAACGTTGATACCACTTCCCACGCCTCGTCGTAATCGATCAGAGCCGGCAAAACAATACGGTAAACGTTTATAGCGCGGGAAATTAGTCCTCGAGAGATCGTCCAATAATACGGGTCCGAGTTCTTGCTCCCCGGTGTGCCGCCCGCGCGCGCGTCATCGCAATAAACGAATTTCAATGACATCCATTTAATTAGTCGGCTCGGATGACTTCGATTTAATTAGCAATATTACAGATTCCCTTCAGCCGTAATTTCCCGGCACGGCTGACGGAGTGCCGCTCGGATAAGTGCGCTGTTATTTTCATTTAAGGGGCTGTATACAGTTTATTATTATTATTATTATTATTATTGGAAATTTTGTACACAGAGAATTTCGATCTGCTTTAAGCTAATACGAACGGGTTAGGCCAAGTTTATACCAGCGTTGCTACTGCAGAAATTGTTGTTGTGTTTAGCATGACTGCTTTTAGTTCGAGCTCCCGTAATCAATTTCGGAATATTGCACAGAGTCAGTAGGGGGTACGAACGCTGGCCCTGAGGGATTAACCCTTTGCACTCGGAGGTATTCCAATTGGAAACCAGAATTTTTCTTCCGGCATAAAATACTTCCAGTTTATATGATTTTCTTAATTTTATCGATACAAAACTGGTATAATGTCTCGTGCAATACTTTCAGTGGTTTATGAAAATATTAAATGCGTTTAGTAATTTATTGAATACAAATTTAATAATGCAAAAATCAATTTTATTTCATCCTGTTCAAGTGAAATTACCTAATATCGGTAAAATGCTTAATACCTAGAATATTTCCATTCTTCCCAGATTTTTTAGATTTTATGAATATGTAAAATTGGTATAATACCTCGTTCAATACCTGAATGTTTAGTAATTGATTAAATACCGACATGTTTAACCAGTTAACTGCGTTCGACGTGTATACACGTCAATCGAAAGCTCTACTGCGTTGCACTAACAATAACCTTTTCAAGCATGAATTATTAATTTTTTATCAAATAAAAATGTAATCCTTCCTCGCTTTTCGTAAAATTTATAATAGGACCATTTGCCCTGCGTTCGACGTGTACACTCGTCAGTGTTTGATTTTTAATATTTACTAATTTTAATTTTTACAACTAAATTCCACAGTTGAGAGGTTAATAATGTAATGATACAGCGATTTGGCGCCTCAGAGTCACCACTCGAGCGTTAAGGGTAAAAATTGGCGCACCTGAGGATGGAAAAACGGGGGTTGGAATCTCGGCGCGCTCTTACGGGGGTGGGAATCTGACCCGGGGTTCCCTCGAGCCAGCCGACGGTCTGAGACCGAAATTGCCGATGCCAAAGATTATTCGCAGCGCGTCCCGCGTAATCCGTCGGCCTATGAACGCGGAAAATATCGGTCTTTCGAGTAAAACATCGATAATCCCTCTGTCCCCCTTTCCGGCGGCGACGTCGCTGCGCTCTGCCGTCACACGCCATTACTTTCGCCGTGCGTGGAACGCGACACGACGCAACGAGAACACCTATTTTTGTATTTTTTTCGGAGGTGGGCATTGTTGCCCGATAGCATGAACGATAATACCCACGCATCGGGATTTTGTTCCCGGAACATCGATGTTAATCTGCCGAGCGCGACAGACTGCGGGAGGGGTGTACAAGAGAGGGGGTTGCTCGGTCGGACCGGTTGCTCGCTGAGGGGATGAAATTTGCATACCTGTACAAATATTTCGTGCACGTGCGTGGAAAATATCGAACCAACTTTCTCCACGCTCTCTGTACGCGATAGCTGAAATACTCGTGTAGCCGAGGCCGCCCCACCCCCGCAACACCAGCAAGGAGAGGAGAAATTCTTTCGCTGGATTTATGCCAGTAATTAGAGAAATTCGGTACTCCCTATCTCTCCCCCACATCAACCCCCCTCGCAACATCGTTCGCGCACGCTGCCGAGAGCCGTGTTTACGCGAGGATGCAAGATATTCCGCCGGAAGTATGTTTCTCCAAAGACGTATAAAGATGTATAAAGGGATTCTGAACGCCTTGCAACGGCATCCGACAAAGGAGTGCTAAAACCTGCTGGAATGACCGGTTTCTCAACTCTTCGATGCACAATCTAGATGAATGCTGTTTCCGCGTCATTGAAATACAGAAATGAATTTGCGCGAAACAGAAATTCCTCCTTTGCTTGTTCGGTTTTCATGACATTTTTCTTGTACACACCGTGTTTCCCATTGCCAGGGAAATACGGATTGAAATTCTTCCTTTGCTCATCTGGATTTCAGATACATTTTTGTACTCGCCTGTGTTATTAATTTTGTTAGATCGACCAGCGGATTTAATATTTATTGCTTGCACCAACCCCTTCGTCTATTCGTTTTTCTTATGGAAGCACAAAATCCACCGCCGGTCAGATTACCGGTTCCAGATTTCTTATTTCACAATTATTGAAATTACTAAATAGATTTCTCTATATATAAAAATGGAATCCTGACTCATTCACTCACTCGCTGATCAACGCCCAGGCTAAACCCTTGGACCTAGAAAGCTGAAATTTTGAACAGAGGTTTCCTATATGATCTATACAAGGGATAAGAAAGGATATCTCGAAATTCTACCCCCAAGGGGGTGAAAAGGGGTTGCAGCGTTTGTATGAGGAATATTTTGTTCGTGATCGGATTTGCTTGAAACTTGGTCTTAATGCTCTTCGATATAATTAATCAAACACCTGTTTCGGCATTTTAAAAAATTGATCCCCTAAGGGGATGAAAAGGGGTTTTGAAATCTAAGATGGCGGTATGACATAAAATTAAAACTCTATAGGGGTGAATGGGGGTTTAAAAGGTTTTATGGAGAAACAATATCAATTTCCGAGGGCATTAAGCGGTTTTCTGTGCGAGCGAAGCCGCGGGCAAACGCTAGTAGTAAATAAAATTTGATCTTGTTATTAGGTTGGCAACTAAATTCGCGACCTTTTGTTTCGTAATTCTTTTATTGTATCATTTTAACCTCATTCAATGAATATTCCTTTTGAACTGTATATCATTGGAAAGCTCTGAATCTTGTGATTAATTTGATATAAAATACCCGTGCTTAAAAAATATATATGAATGACTGAGAAAATGTGGAGGTCGCGAACGTGTACAGTACAGGCTTCTTTTAAAGATTGGTAGGTTTAGTGTCAATAGGGTCTTTATTCTATGACAGCATTCACAAATTACTCCAGGAAATTGTTTTATCCAAATCAACTAATTCATCTGCATTTTTCAAAGATCCTTTTCACCGCGCTGTCTAGTTTGTACTTGTAAAACGGATTCAGCTGTCCCATTCAGACTATCATGCTTTTCCCGGATTTGCAACGAGTTTCTTTGTACGTAGCTAAACGATGCTCGCAATTTTCTCAATGTTCCGTCGAACCTTCAGCACGAAGCGTTTCCTTTGAAAAAATTCAGATATAGGCCGGTGCACTTCGTGCACACAAGTTTCCACTCACGAAATTAGAAGAAGCTCGGAAAGTCAGAATTGTCCGTGCTTCGCCCTCGTTTCTCGGTAGCTGCATAAAAGTGACGACTATTTTTTTTTCTGCTAATACTGCGCGTAGAAGTGCGTCGACACTCGCAACTCCAACAGTGCACACCGACGTTTGAATACTCTCTCGGGGTACTTTGTCGAAAAGAAGAGAAAAATGAAACTCGGAATATAGGGAGAAAATGGGAGAGAGTTCGCGAGCGGGGTTGAAAATTCCGCGACTCTTCAAGTGCTCGATTTACACTTCTGTTAGATACATATGTTGTGATCCGAACGACAGCTGTGTTGATTTTTTGGTGCAGGCGTCCTTTGTTTTTGTGCATGTTCTGCGACGAATTCAAACACACAACGAAACCTGAATTTTTCTTTCTCCGACGTATATTCTTATACATTATTTGAAATTTCATGATTGCGTTTAACTCGCGTTTTTATTCGCTTTCTCTCGAGCATAATCCAGCAATAAATATTAGGTTGGAGGGAAAGTTCTGTCGTACTTTAAAGAAAACATTTGAATCAATTTATAAGAATATTATTTGTAACAACGATTCATTGTGTTTTTGATGTACACGCAAAAGTACCAGCTTATTTGAAGCGTCCGAAATATCGCAAGTCCGTATTCACCGATCAGTTGAAATAAGTTCGACACTTGGAAGTTAACACTTTATATATATTTTATGATGTTTGATGTTTTTAGAATACTTAAACAAATACAAAATGATACTATATGTGATTTGAAAACGTTGCGGGATCATTAAACATTATAAATTATTTTGGCCAGCTAAATTCAATGAAAAGGTTCGGTTCGGAAGCTTTTCGGTGCAAATGCCCAATTGTCACCACGATGTTTTTTGAACATTTCGGATAATCTGGCGAGAAAATGTTTCGAACAAACGTTAATCGATACTCGGTCATCTATAAATTCCGATAAAAAAATTTCACAGAAAATTTTTTTTTAAATAAAAAATGTGATCATGTTAATTTTTTAAATGCTACTCAGTATTTTTTATTTCATATTGTTGTAGCTGATGTCAAGACGAATCCGATGACCTACTTAACCCTTTGCGGTCGGAGCTATTTTAACTCGAAAACTAAACATTTCTTCCGACCTAAAATATTGCCATTTTTTATGAGATTTTAAATTTGGTGGATATGAAATTGATATTACAATTTATGAAATAATTAAATGTTCAGTAATTGATTACATACCTACATATCTAATAATGTAAACAATATTTTCAATAATGGTACAGCAACTTTTAATGGCGCCTCAGAGGCGCCGCTCGATCGCTAAGGGTTAACTACGGCTTTAAGTCTTAAAATAATGCTAGAATAATTTTGTCCAGTTAAGTGGCCCGTTTAGACCACTGTGCGCCGCGTCGCGTCCAGTATTTCGGGTTATTGCAGCGGACCATGTATAAATAAATATCTCAGGTTCTTAACATTATTTAAGAAACGCCAGAACTTTCACTCCAACCTAACACTTACTGCAAAAGACGAAACACCAATCGATAAATGAAGCCCACAGTCTTTACTTATGTATGTAAGCACTAATGGACTTACTATACTACTTTCAACCATATGAACCAATTAAAACAGGAGATCGATTTTTATGTTGCATAAAAATCCGCAGACTGAAGACAAAACATCGCTTCAGAAAAATTGCCAAGGTTTAAACGGACGAGAGCTGCAATTATTTCTACACCAGCCTAATACTTTGCAGCAAATTATGCGTGCATAAATTAGCCGCGAATGCAATCGGCGTCGTTAATGCATCGACGAGAGACGGGGTCGCAGGCAGCCGCAAGCAAGGGACGCCATAAAAATCGGAGCTCCGTTGCCGAAGAATAAATTGGCTCGTATATCAAAGCAAATTAACGCCGGCGTCGGCGCGGACAATTAACGATTTTCTATAGGCCACGAACTCCCATAGAGAGAGAGAGAGAGAGAGAGAGAGAGAGAGAGAGAGAGAGAGGAAGAGAGAGAGAGAGAGTATGGTGGAAGGAGAGAAAGGAGGTGGTTCGTTTTGCCGCTATAAATTTCGTCGGACTCGGCGCCGGGCATTTTCCGCGTCCTACAGCTGCCGCGAATTTTATGTTTCGCGACACGCGCGCGCGCACACACTGGTTTCCGGGTCTGTTGGTTACCTGTTGGCTACCTTACATCTTGATAACGACGCTATCGGTCGGCTCGAATTCGGCGGTGTTTCAATTCCGCCACCGCAACGCCTCCTTTATTATTGAACTGGAATGCGGCACGCGATGCGTGCCATTGCGTCGACATTTTTCATGGAATCGAATGAACGCCGTCGATGCCGCGATATACGAAAAGAACACACACGTGCTGTCAACCGTGAACGTTGAATTAGTTAGAGCTCGGGCGATATAGTATTTTTATAATACGATTTTCGAAGCGCACCAAGATTTCCTCAGCAACGTATATGTTTATCAGTCTCAAATAATCCGATTTACCACGAGGATTCAAGATGAGAGCTTTCGGAACGGCTTTTAGCTTTAGTCGGTTTTATTGCGATTAAATCGCGCCAGTGAAATTTCCACAAAGACTCGCAGTCTGTTCGCGAACTTGGTTAATGTCTTTCATTTTCATTTCCATGTACTATCTTCATATTTGTACCCGAACTGGAATCTAAAGACGATTTTAATTCACATCATGCCGGATTCGAAAGCATTTCTCAGCATTTATCTGAACATGAAAATCTTGTATGGCAATCGATAAAGAAAATGAAAGTTGCTCGATCTGATTTCACGAACTGAATCTGCATTAAAAAATCGCCTGCATTTTCGATAAGTGTCCGACGACTGATAGTCGGGAGTGTATTTCGGGAAAACTGTGTCGAATCGACAGGAGGTACGGATGAGGGTTAAGAAACGTTTAAAATCGAGAACTCAATCATTTTCTCTTGCGCGAACTTTACCCAGGCAATTCCGTGGCGGATCGTTCGAACTAGAAATCGTCTTCTTTACGGAAGATAGAACGCAGTGGAGCACAGAAGATTGGTAACAGGTGGCAAGAATTGCAGTTCCGCCGGCACGGATGAATTACTCGAGTGTATCTTCCATTTCCATCCAATTCCGGCGATTCCTTGAACTGTAATTTCTCCTATTTCCAAATCTTCAATTCCCAGGCTTGCACGTGTATAACGTGGCAGTGACGTTCGCCCGCTTTACGAGCAGCTATTAATTGCATTTCGAAGATTCGTTTTCGTACCGAAGAGGATCGTTCAGCAGCGGTAATTACCGTTCTATAGCGATAATAACAGAGCATATTAATTAGTCTCTCGCCTTTCGCCGTGTCGGCTCTTCGCGTTGCTTCCACGCTTTCGGAGCGGAATATCTTGTTATTTAATGCAAGGCCCGCGCGCGAAACTTCGAAGTTCTTCGCGACGAGACAATTCCGAATTTAATGCCCTGTAAAAGTGAAACTTATATGGGGACAAGCGGCTACTGGATTATTTCACAGGCATTCGGGATCCCTCAAGTTTCCGGCAGAATATACTCTCGGTGCTGTTTTCCCTGTGTTTAATTAAACACTCGTTCCACGGTTCCGGGACTGGCGCGCGAAACGGACAAGATAAATGAATATCGGGGCTCTTCTTAACGGTTACCATCGCTTTCCTCGAACCGTCAGATTAATAAAACTGATCGTGTCCAAGCGAATTTGTCTCGTCAGAGTTACGCCGGAGTTATATTCCCGTCAGTGTATAAATTTTGCATTAGCTTCGATTATAAACGCGCTAAACGATACCCGGAACGCTCTCGCAGCATCGAAATCCAGAAACTCGAACTGCATTTCTTTCTGGTTACATCGCGTATCAATTTACACGGTTTGAATTAAATTTCGAGAGCGTAAATACTCCTCAATCTCTACCTATTTGGTTTAATTTCGGCAATTCCTGTAATTCCTTCAGCAATTTTTCGTGTTCCTGAAGCGAAATTTTGTAGTTTCATACGGAATGCAGAATTACGGTAGAACCTCGCTAGTTGCAATCTTTATGAGCTCGCGGTGGGGATTGTGGTCTGGGAATCGCTATGATTGGTTCCCTCGTTCGTTGCACAGCCTCGATTTTGCCGGGAAATGATTAAATCCAGCATGCAATCAACCGTTCGCACTCGGAGCAATTTTAAATCGGAAATTAAGCATTTCTTCCGATCTAGAATATTTCCATTCGCCATGATTTATTTATTCGCTATGAGTGGATTAGTAGATTGCGGATTTTATACATTTATGACAAAAATGGGTACGTACAATTTAAAATGGTGGAGGTATTAGACAGATTTAAGTCTACCAGATAATTAAAAGGAGAATGAAACTTTTTAATTTGGCTCCTCTGTCTTGCAATCAATGCAAACATTTTTTATTTCGCATAAAGATCCGCAGTCTATTGATTAAATACCAACATATCTAATAATGTAAACAATATTTCAGATAATGGTACAGCAATTTTTATTGGCGCCTCCAAAGATCTCGAATCGAGTTTCCTTTTTAAGAAACCATTTGAACGTCTCATTACCAATCGACGAGGCAAAGAAAATTCCAGAGCTTCCGTTGTCTCGTGTGGAATGTGATCTCGCTAATCCTGACTGCTTTCTATATTCACGCGGAGCGATCTCGGCTGTCAATCACACTTCTTTTTACACTTTACACAATCGGGAACGGGAACCGCGGAATTTTCGATCGTTCGAAATGAAACGAGACCTCGTCCTCGTGGCGACGGGCGGGCAGCAGCGGTCTGCGATGTAAACCCGTAACGAGAATGAATATTTTAGCCGATACCAACAGCGTATGGCCGGCTACCGATGATTCGTTACAGCGCACGGAATTCCGAGAACCGTTCGTTCGTGAAAGTTTTATTTTAGGTCGCGATTTCGATCCGGTGACAGTTTAACGAACGTTCCGTATGCGCCTCCGCAAAGCTCTGCGCTGCGCCTGCTAGCAGGCTCGAACAGACGTCACTCCCTGGGGTAATGCATGTTTCATTGGATCGATTTCCAAGTGACGTCATGTAGGTATTAACTGCGGCTTCTTTGAATTATTAATTCGCTTACACTAGTGCCCCTAGTGCATCGTATACGACTCCTTCCCGACGTAAGTCCGGTACTTTGACCTACCCTGGATTACGTAGACCGGCATTGTGCGGACTTTTTTTTCTCTTATCAAGGGACGATCCATTGATCGCGGTTGCTCAATCTTCCCGCCCGAGTGTAACACAACTACAAAGGACGGCTCCTCCTTTTTGCAAACCCTCGGAACGTTCTCGATTCCGTTCTCTTAGCAAATCAATTTTTTAAGCGGCGTTTGGTTACAGGTTCAGGGTCATAACGTCAGCCACAACGTCCTGAAATTAAATATTAATATTCAAAAATCACAGTGGCCACGATTTTTTATTAAAACCAGTTCTTTTTCGAAATTTTTTAATAGGTTGCAGGGAAATTAAATCAGAAACGCAGGTTATCCGACAGCTGGCAGCATATAAGTTGTTACAAATATAGGAAATTATATTTTTGTATAATAAATTGATTCAAATGTTTTGTTTAACACTAAACCTAGCACGGTCAAATTGATCGGTTTTCTGATCCATAGTTATTGAAATTGAAATTAATAGGAACTTACTGAATTGACTTCTTTATTTAAGCACATAGTATCATGAAAAGCGAACAAAGTTTAAGTAAATTCAATCTTCTCAATTATTTTTTTCCCTCCACTTCACTTTTGTTTGCAACATTTGTTGTTCATATTAGTGAAAATCCGTGCACTGAGAAAAAAATCCTGTCGAAACAGAAAAAATATATGTTGATTCAATAAGATGTGCTATTGAATAGTGCCAATATCATATGAACTTATTTTAACCCTTTGCACTCGGAGCTATTTTAACTTGAAAATTAAATATTTCTCTCGATCTAGAAAAATTCCCTTCCATATAATTTTCTTTCTTTTTATGGAAGATGAAATTGTTATAATAGCTCATACATTACTTAAATGTTTAGTAATGAATTAGATACAAACATATTTAATAATCTAAACAGCATATTGAATAATGGTGCAGCAGTTTTTAGGGGTGACTCTGAGTCACCACTCGACTATTAAGGGTTAATATTTAATACTATTGAATTTCAATAGCAAAACTCATTTCCGCCAATCATATAAGCCAATAGCTTGACCATCAATGTTTTCAAAAAAATAAGATATGGCCTCGAACCAATTCCAGTATAAATGAATACATTTCTCAAATTTTTTTAACCACATATCTGATTGAAGGAAAAAAAGAAATATTACGAATAATAATATACGGTATTGAATCAAATAATATTTTCAATCATTTCATGATAGACAATTCAAATACATCACGATTTGCTGCTTTTCATACTATTGAAAAGAATACATTGATACTCATCGAAGTAAAAAATTACAATAACACGCGTGTTATTGAAGTAACTACTTTTTTTTCTCTGTGTGCGTTCTGGAAAAAAGTTCGAAGCCAGAATGCATCGCATCAAATTTGTAATTGAATAATGCGATTTAAAACAGTACAATCTGGAACGAAACATCTTCATTTTGCATAAAGATTCGCAGTCTGTTCGTAGATGAAATTTTGGTTTACCTATTGCCGTACGAATTAACGCTGGAGTCTAGCCAGAAGTTAGTCGCACTAGAGTAACTTGTCAGTCAAAGTGATCGTCGTATGAAATCCTCAAATTAAAGTTGTACAGGGTCTTCCAATGAGAGCCATACACCAATCTTGCAATTGTCATAGCCACCGCCAAGTTTGTTGGTCACCTGTCAGCGTCGCGTAACATTGGCATTCAGTGCTGCTTGAGAATCCACCGAGGATGGCGAAACTGTCGCTTTATCGAGATTAAAGTTCATCAACAGGATTATTTCGAGAAATGTCAACTAGCCACCAAGATCTTGACGTCATCAGACTATTTCTCGTTTATTCCAGCAAACCACAAACTGTTAACGATCTCGAAGTAAACATTATTCGCGTTATCGGCGAGGTACGACCTGATTTATGTGCCGGAGTTATCGAAATTTGGAAAAGATATATTTTTTTCACGTATAATGTCGTCGAATATATTAGATTGGAAAGAAAGTTCGTAGCGTTTTCAAATTAAGAATCGAATCATATGTTTATTCAATAACACGAGAAGTTACCTCGACAATGGCAAAAAGTAATAGAACAGAATGGAGAACATATTATTGAAGAAATCTGTGAGTAAATATTTGAATTTTAGCTTTTAGTTTTAATTTATTTCCAACTTCATCCTTCGAAATGAAGCAGCGGGTGTCACATCATCTTTAGTATTATTGTTATATTTAAATTCAGAGTTCCATTGCTCTTTTTGGAAGATTTTTTACATCTTGAAGAAACAGTTTACAATTTGAACGATTATAGCGCAGCGTCCCGGCCAGTTTCTCGTGTCCATATTAGCAGAAGGTTGATAGCAGCTGGGGGTGCCGTATCTCGGAGACTTAGTCAGTATCGTCTTATCGATCAACGACCCCTCACACCTAACTGGCATCGCTCTGTCACTTTGCTGGCTCCTCAGATAACGTCCGAGTATTACGACGGCTGTCGTTCTAAGCGTTAAACGAGTGCACGACGATTTGTAATGCGAGACAAATGATTGTTACCCCCGTAGGGTCGCGGGGCAGATTGTGATCTGGCCCACGAAATAACTAGCTCCTTCCTTTGCGTCCATTCCGAACTTGATACACTTCAAACAAAAGGTTCATTTTTCTTCCTTGCCTGTAAGCTGTTTAAAGAAGTTACCCGAGACCTAAAAGTTGCCTAAATGTACTTAAATATATAATATAATCTATTTAGACATATAGGTATATTATCAAGACCCTCGTGCGGTCCTTTGGAGATTTATGACAATTGAAATTGTATTTCGTTGTACAATTACAAATCGTAGGACATGAGCTAATTTCTTACGTTAACCCTTTGCACTCCTCTGTCGAGTGTGACTCGACATCAGAAAAAGAAAACTGTAAATGAGACGGATTTTTATATGTATTTGGTTCTTCCTTTATTTATTTAATTTCTTACTTTTTAGTTAAATACAAATATAATTTCCAAATATATAAATTACAACAATTTGAGCAATTTTGAGAGCTGTCTTTAATATAATCAGTAAACAAAATTGTTTAAAATAAATAGCAATCATGGATCTGTCCTTTAGGCAGGGAGTTGTTGGCACTAAAATTGAGTAATAATTAGACTGCGGATCTTTATGCAAAATAAAAATCGCTTGCATCGGTTGCAAGGAAGAGAAACTAAATAGAATGCTATTTCTTCCCTTAGTTATTTGAATAGAGGGAGAAATCATATATTGACATGTTCAATTTTTTTAGTTTTCCAACAATTTTGAATTTCATCTTCTCAATTTTACTATAAATGCATAAAGACCCGCAGTCTAGTAATAATTCGGAATGCAAAGGGTTGAAGGTCTTCGCGGTAAAAATGTCCATTAAATAAAATCCAAATTATATTAAAATTCATCTAATTTCTGAAAACTAGATGTACGTAGATGCCAGAAGATATAATTCGAACGCGTGTTTCTTACTTTAGTAGACTCGCAGAACGCGACCTACTATGCTATAGTGCCTTGGCAAGATTATGTCCCATTCGAGAGTGCTGTTCGCCTCTAAGTCCGCATGGGGTACGTCTTAATTAGCTCGGAGCCACTCTCGCTGATCCCTCGGCTCTATGCAAATATCCAATAATGTTCGAAAGCGTCGTTCGGCTTAGTTGTCGTTACGCTCGTTAAAATCGGTCAAATCCATCAATCTAAGGAGCTATCTGCTGGTCGTGACGCTTATCCCGTGGTCCATAAGGGCTCTCCCCCTCGCGAGCTTTTGCGAAACGAGCTCCAAAGAAAACATATTTTCCAAAGGCCCTCCGGCTAAAAATTAATATTCCTCGCAGGCTTTACACCCCTCCACGCACCGTTCGCTCTCTCCTCCCTCTATCGCTGAACGATTCAGCCCACATCGAAATAAACGGGATCGGGGACGAAAGTGTTTCCCAAACTGTCAACCAATTAATCTTATTAATTTGTCCCCGCGTTCCATCGACCCTCTCGCGGTCGGCGTGATTTATGAAACGTTTAATTAAAGGTTCCATAAAGACGCTTACCGCCCCCGTTCGCCACGTTCGACGATTCATTCTCATCGATCCGCGTTAATGATCGAGAATGATGGAGGCTGCGAGCTGAATGGGAGAGATTTCCTATCTTAACTGTCGTAGGCCCTCTTATTATTGCGCGTTTTATCTGGAGAATGGCAATCTGCATAGTTTTATGCGAAATAAAATTGAGAAATGGAATTCGAAAATAATGCAACAATCGATGGACTCTTCTAACATCTTTGAAATGCATAAACATCCACACGGTCCAGTAAACTAGACTTCGGATTTTTATGCATTTACGAAGAAATCAATAGTGTTGTTTTTAACGTAACGAAGTCATTAAGGGGTGAAATCAATTTTTATTTTATTCCTGCTTTTTCCACAATCGATGCAGAACATTTTTATTTTGATCCACATACTGAGAAAAAAAAGTAGTTACAATTCAATAACACGCGTGTTATTGTACTTTTTTACTTCGATGAATATCAATGTATTCTTTTCAATAGTATGAAATTTAGAAGCAAATCGTGATGTATTTGAATTGTCTATCATGAAATGATTGAAAATATTATTTGATTCAATACCGTATATTATTATTCGTAATATTTCTTTTTTTCCTTCAATCAGATATGTTGTTAAAAAAATTTGAGAAATGTATTGATTTATACTGGAATTGGTTCGAGGCCATATCTTATTTTTTTGAAAACATTGATGGTCAAGCTATTGGCTTATATGATTGGCGGAAGTGAGTTTTGCTATTGAAATTCAATAGTATTAAATATTAAAATAAGTTCATATGATATTGGCACTATTCAATAGTACATCTTATTGAATCAACATATATTTTTTTCGTTTCGACAGGATTTTTTTCTCAGTGCAGTCTAGTAATAACAGAAATCAACTCTTCTACTGAAGATTATGCTCGCCCGATTCGCCGCAGATTAGCCCGTTTAATTTTCCGTTTACACGGTAACAAGAGAACCGTTTAGCTCAAAGAGGATCAGTTCGGGGCTCTCTCTCTCGGGTCGGTGCAGCGATTGAAGGCTCTATCATCGATCATCTTTGATCAATTATCGCGGCGATAGTTTTCAAGTGTGTAACAGGCACCAAGTCGAAAGTTCAGTGAAACGTTCTTGGCAAGAAAGGCCCCGGCTGGTTGGCAAAGGTACTAATTAGTCGGATCCTAATTATCTGAAGTCGTGTGCGAGCGACACGTGCACAGTGTTGACAGTTAACGGGGAGCCACGATTATCCTGCGTACAGCGTGAACGAGGCTAACGTTACTCACGGCTGTTCAAACGTCCCATAATTACAACGGGTAATTACGTTGCCGATTCCGTTGGCTGTCAGGGGCTCTCAACTCCTTTGTCGGTTCGATTCGACGCCGATTGCTTAGATATCGATGACAACGACGACGACAACGACGACGTTGCTTACCACCCGGCGATGTGTAATCGGAAAACATTTAGCCGGCTGATTTATTGGATTAGCGTCTTGTAAGCGAGATTAGGGAGAAGCCACCGGTTAATTGAGAAACACAATACTGAAAGCTCCTATATCAATCGACGCGGTTTGGAATCCTAAATTCTGACGTGTGCTAGCTACTTGCCAGGTCGACCAAGGCAATAATGCCAGTCATTGAGAGCTGTGGTACGCAGAGCCGATAGTATATCGATATCATGTAATCTATCAAAGGTTATATATATATGATTACGCTTAATCGAATATTGATAAACTTGTCACAGCGGAATACTATAGCTATGCCGCTGTATATTGCTCCCCACAGTAGGACTGCGTAATCTTGAACTTGATCAAGCACCGTTCCTAACCTAACCGAGACCGTTTGATTTGTACTGTTATGCCGTGAAGAAGGAATGGATGGGGTTCCCTCGAGAAATAATCCTTTTTTACCACGTTTTTATTAGCTCGCTTTTTTGTTTGTTTGTCTGTCTGTCTGTATGTTCGGTGGCAAATTTTGCAATTGATTTGAAACTAACTTCCCGTTTATACCCGACGGACAATACAGTAACTCTCCCGTTCTTAGTCCAGCCAAACATTTGACTCAGCTTTGGGCAAAAGGGTGAAGATAATAATGTTAGTTTGGAATCTTATCGGGAAGGGTGATACCGCATAACAGTACATAGTCGGAAGATCGAATTTTTAATTTGCTCCCGCTTCTACGTCTACATCGGAGGACGATGAACTCGAAGAGGTATTATATATTTTTCTTCATTTTGGTCGGATCGCCTACTCTTTTGATCTACAATTCCATGCAGAAATTGGCGCCGCGATTTTCGTTCTACCCTCGCCTACAGTCGACCGACTGACCAAATGAGAGCGAACCCAATTAAACGTCGACTTCTTTGAAGAGAAGTAATTCGAAAGTCGAGTCACCGGCAGTAGGTTCGCTCGTCGCCGGTGATATCCTCAAAAGGACGTCGAAAAGCATCGCTCTCAAGCTTTCTCAATCAGCGTGCTTCTTCCGTAAAAGCTCCAACGTGAAAGCAAATCGAAAGTCAGTCGATAGCAGTGACCCTTTTTTTCATAAAAAGGGACAAGGAGGGTTACAGATTTTTCGATCCGATCGACAGGAGCTCCTTGAGAAGACGTTGATCGGGCACGTATAGAAAATATAGAGGATAGAGAACCACGTAGCGATGCTTACGAAATTATTCCTCTTAGGACGAAATCCGTTTGGACAGCGTCAGAGAGGATCGACAGTTTCGGACAGAATGGAAAAGAATTTCCGTAAACCATTAGTGTCGCAGCGACGGTCAAATGATCCTGTAAAGCTGTCAGTGTCAGGTTTCATCGGTGATCGCCCAGCAACTTCCACATTTTGACGATCATTCGGCCGAGCAAAGTGTACCGGAGATATCTCCTGTTTCGCGGAGAAAATTTTGCGTTACATATTTGACATTTTATTGGGGCAGCTATTTAGTAGTAACGCGTTTTCAGTAAGATTTTGCGTTAATCCTTGTGTCAATAACCGGGTAATATTTTGCACATTCTTGTTTAAAGTATTTCATCCTTCCTGTAAAAGATTTTAATATCCTGCTGGATCGTTATTTGGCATATTTTCCATATTTGTTCACGGTTGGAATTTTGTTATCAGAAAACTATGCATATCGAACGATAAAGTGGACTATACCTTTCTTGAATGTTCTGGTGCTCTCGCAGACAAATAAAACAAATATATAAAATTATATTTTGAGAAAATTGTGATTGAAAAGTCATTTAAAAAAAATGGAGAAAAAATTAGGAAAGAGTGAACAAGAAATATGTGTTATCACGAGTAGACTCCGGATGTTTATGCAAAAATAAAAAATTTGTGCATCTATTGCAAGACGCGGGAGCTAAATATAAATTTATATTCTTCATGAATAATTTTAATGTGGTGAAAATACTGTTATTAATACTCTTAAAGTCTTCTAATATTTTCACTTTTGAGTGCACAAAATCCGGAGTCTAATCACGAGTAAACAACAGAATCGCGAGGAACAGCTAAAAAACATCGTATTTTGATAGGCGACTGGTGGCGGAAGCGTGCGAAATAATTGAGCAGAGGTATGGGATTAAACGAATTCGTGTCGCACGAAGGTGTGTCGTGTGAAATCGGTGTAAGCTTCCGGCGGGGGGGGGGGGCATTCAGAGGACTGTCCGTCGACCGAGTTACATCGCGCGAGCAGCGCGTAAAACACGCGTACTCCTGGTCCCTCGTGCCTGTATTGTGTTCCACAGCAGATAAGGTTTACAACATGATAACCGATAGAAAGACGACGACGTAGCTGGGACGCGATATTCGTTGCGTGTCAGCCACAGGGGGGACGATAAAGGGACGCGCGTAGTTCGCGGGCCTGATGTTCGTTCGCGTGATGATCCAGCAGGGCTCGGTTTATATTGCCTCGGATCGATCGAGCGTCGAAGATCCCGCGTCCTCGAACACCGGAACTTCTTTCATTAAAGTTCCGGCCGGCGAAATTGGGCCAACGCGGCGCCGCTCGCGAGAACCGAAGACGCGATCGGCAACTCCGAAAACTTTCGGAGAGCCCGATATATTGGTTTAAAGTTGCCGAGCTTTGCGTATCACGGAACTTATTGAAACGCGCGGCGGAAAGAACGCCGCTCGATAACACGAGTTTTATTATCGGTCTTGATAGCTTGCTACCGGAATTCGAGTAATTTAAGAGGATACTCCGGCTCCTTTGACCAGCTTTTTTCTACGAAGGAAAACACCGACGCTGAACTAGAACCGTACTTTCAGAGATAGTTGTTCGAATTTGAAAAATCCTGAGACTCTGGAACATGATCGTGGCTTATACAAGAACTATGTACGTGTTTTCGAAACTTGTATTAATTATTTCAAAGCATTCGCGTGATTAGTTTTCTTGTCATCCAGTTTCGAGTTTCTCGAACGTATTTTACAATTCATTTATTCGCTTATGTTTTAGCTGGTAGTTCGAATTAGTAGAAGCTGCCTTCCTCTTTCTGGCAACAAGATTTTTTGATCGCGTTCTTCTCTGTTACCGTAGTAGTTTTTTATATATCATCGTTGTGGAGAACTTGTTGCTCCTCAAGTCGTTATAAAGATATCCGGGCAAAAGCTCGTTCAGCGTCTACACTTGTAGGATTGTTTGTGCAGAGAATTTCAGGAGGATAACTGGGACTATTCTGACGAGGATATACAATGAGCGACGAGCACAAAAGAACGGAACACTTTTCGATTAACTTTCGAACGAACCAGAGTTAGTTTATTTAATTGCACTAGTGGTTGAACATTCCGTAACGAGAATTGTGTGTTATAAACGTGCGTTAGATAAATGCCGAATCCGGAACTCGAGGAATCCGCGTGTACTGGTATAACGAGAATAAAGCGTAGAAGCGATACGCGCGTGTGTTTCATACGATGTGTCTCGATATAATATAAGTCGTGGTCCGCTGTGTCGAAGACAATAATCCAAATATTGTGGAGATGAGCGGTCGACACGCAGTTTTTCGTCGTCGAAATTGTGTAACGACTTTCGCGGAATTACAATTAGCGGGGAGTTCGAATACTAAACAAGGATAATTGTTGGTATCAATGCAACTTTTTATTACACGCATAATCCCGCAAATTTTGCAGGATTTCGCATCGCCCGTTTAAGAAATGCGAAGCACATTTCTAGACGAAATGATCGAAACGAAAGATCAATTTTCTACGTCACCAAGGCGTCTTCCTAGCGAGTACCCGATCGAGATTCCGATCGGTACGCCTTGAGCGTGTCCGCAGCTCTGAATATACGTAAAAGAGGAAAGAAGGGGCAGAATAGATGGAGAATTTCTAATTTGGCTTGACGATGAGAAACGAATGCAATTCCCGGCGGAGTGAAAAAATACGACGGTCCGGGCCCGTTCTCGGCCGGGGAAATTGACAATTTCAGATTTTAGGGAGAAAGTTTTTCCATTATGGACTTATAACTTCACTTTTATTAGTTCCGAAAGTGAAGCATAACTTTGCCAAACTAAAACTAGGATCTAAATCCTAATTTTTCCGACAATAAGCTTTATCTTAATGGGAAACTTTAGCCGGCGCGGGGAAAGGACACCCGCTCGTCCCCCGCTCGGCAAACTTCGCCGTCGGTTACTTTCATACTCGTCATTTAAGACTTCGCTTCCCGACTTGTTGTCCGTTGCTGCCCGCTCGGAAGTATTATAACTTCCCCATTGAACGGGAGCAGCATGTCGGAGCCATTCAAAATTAATCGGGAATAAGATTATTCCCGCGGAGGTCGGGAAATCTTCTTTTAACTCCGGCGAAATTCGACTTTCGCACAATGGGAATTTCTCGAGTGGATTTGATGCCCTTTTTGGCTCTGGACTGAAGTGGAGGCAGCATACTTTATGAAGAATTTGCTTCGGTCGAGGAAATAAAAACAGTCTCGGTCTATATTTACGGCGAAGATGCTTCAAAGTACATATTGTCCCGATTGTTCGAAGTAATTGCTCACTTTAGAAGATCAGCGGGACAATTGTTCGCCTTCTTTTGCTTACTGGTGGCACTATATAAACTTCAGCTGATATTCAGATTCTTTGTGTCCAGTGTCTCTTTCGTAGAAACGCGTCAAACAGAGCCAGAATAGAAGAATAATTGGAAAATGATTTTTACCCGTGGCCAACTCGTCCTTCAATTTGCTTCAATTCGACTCCCATGCTGATACATATTCAAGAATTGGTATCACCACGAAAATAGTTCTTTTGTGCCAGATATTGGAATTGCTTTTTTCCGTGGGAAGCAGCCTTTGTGCTCGCAAGCCATGCGGAGCGAGACCCGTTGTGGAAACTCTTCTCTCTCTTACTCAGTATTTATTATTTTATAAGTCGTTTCGAAGTCGAACTGACCCAAAGTGTCTTTCGAAATGTTCACGTGTGTTAAGTGTGATGATCATTATTATTTTATTTTTTCCATTTTCCTTTTTAGAAAACGAGTTTCGATTTTCATTGAACGCATTAATTGGAATCGGAACCAACTTTTGGGACAAACTAATTATGTAGAACCACGGTAGGAGCGGGACTGAAACACCTGCAAGTGTCGAGGTAACCAATCAACTGTATAAAGTCGCCCACTTTGTCGCTACTACCCGGAATCCTCGCTTCTCTTTACTGTCGGCGTGTTTTCCGCAACTATTCCCACCGCGTGGTGGCGAAACGCAACTGACGAGGTTCTACTGTACTTGGAACGAAAGTTATATCGAATATTGTGGTTCACGTTAATCACTCCGATACCGATACGTTCATCACTAGTCTGATTTATTCAAACATCACATATTATTAGGTTAGAGGGAAAGCTCCATCGTATCTTAAAGAAAACGTTTAAATGAGTTTATTAAAATATATGTTCAATATTATTCAATGATAGAATTTTAATTCTTCTTGTATGTGAATGTTTTTGATTTGCAAAGTTACCTGCTCATTTAAAATACGACAGAATCCCTCCAACCTAATACAAACTTACCACCAGTACAGGAAACAATTACACACTGAGAAAAAAAGTAGTTACTTCAATAACACGCGTGTTATTGTAATATTTTACTTCGATGAATATCAATGTATTCTTTTCAATAATATGAAATTTAGAAGTAAATCGTGATGTATTTGAATTGTCTATCATGAAATGATTGAAATTATTATTTGATTCAATACCGTATATTATTATTCGTAATATTTCTTTTTTTCCTTCAATCAGATATGTCGTTAAAAAAATTTGAGAAATGTATTGATTTATATACTGGAATTGGTTCGAGGCCAATTCTTATTTTTTTGAAAACATTGATGGTCAAGCTATTGGCTTATATGATTGGCGGAAATGAGTTTTGCTATTGAAATTCAATAGTATTAACCCTTAGCGGTCGAATGGCGCCTCTGAGGCGCCATTAAAAGTTGCTGTACCATTATTGAAAATATTGTTTACATTATTAGATATGTAGGTATATAATCAATTACTGAACATTTAATTATTTCATAAACTGTAATATCAATTTCATATCCACCAAATTTAAAATCTCATAAAAAGTGGCAATATTTTAGGTCGGAAGAAATGTTTAGTTTTCGAGTTAAAATAGCTCCGACCGCAAATGGTTAAATATTAAAATAAGTTCATATGATATTGGCACTATTCAATAGTACATCTTATTGAATCAACATATATTTTTTTGTTTCGATAGGATTTTGTTTCTCAGTCCACAAACGGTGAACAATAGAAACGCACTTTCATCGAAAACCATCGAATCGTGCGACTAGTAGCGCACAAGAATAGTCGAATCGCGGGGTTGTTTGTCCGTAGAAAGAATTGCCCTAGAAAAATCCGATCCACTTTCACTGGGACAAAACTGACACGGTAACGTCATTAAAATTTCATCAATTCTCCGATTTCGTTGTTCGTCACCTACGCGCAAGCCACAAAAGCGAATAGTACGCGCGCGGTCTGATATGGAGTTAACGATTTTCCTTTTTTCTCCTCTCCGAAAAACAAAAAAGGGGAACGGAGAAGTCGTGATTGCTTCGAGCGATTTTCCTCTCTTTTTGCTAGCGGCCGGCGCATAAAATGCGCGCGTTAGAGCCGTTGTCATGAACGGGTTTTCCCGGCTCGAATTTCTCGCCGAAGACGAGGCGCGCAGCGGGCGGTTTTTTCGCCGGAACTGGGTCAGATTTATTCAAAACGAATTCGATCCTGCCGCCCGTCACGAGGCGCGAAACTACACGACCGATCGTTGAAAAACGCTACGTGGAACTCTTTGTTACACGAAAATATTCGTTGGTGTAATTGGTAATGTGAAACACATTTTCTCGAAAAATTTTAATTTCCCTGTTTCACACGAAAATTAGCTCTCGAGGGTTGAAACTAATTCGATACTGCCGTGACGATGCGCGACAGTAGACGACCGATCGTTTAAAATGGCGACGGGGAGTTTTTGTTATGCGAAAATATTCCTTATGCAGTCAACCAAAATGTGTATAGATTATTTAAAAAACGCTCTGTATTTAACATGTTTGCACAAATTCTGATTATAAGACTATAAAATATTAGCGAGCAAAGACTGGACATTCAGAGGAATTTGGTAATACTTTTTGGGGGAACATTAACAAATTCTTGAAAGGAATACAGTAAATGGGTAGCCGGTGGACTACACAGGTTAATTTCCTTGTTTCACACGAAAATTAGCTCTCGAGGGTTGAAACTAATTCGATACTGCCATGATGAGACGCGACACTAGACGACCGATCGTTTAAAATGGCGACAGGTAGTTTTTTGTTACGCGAAAATATTCCTTATGCAGTCAACCAAAATGTGTAGATTATTTAAAACCGCTGTGTATTTAACATGTTTGTATATAATAATAAATTAATATATTAGCGAGCAAAGACTGGATATTCAGAGTTTTGTAATACTTTTTATAGGAACATTAACAAATTGTTGAAAGAAATACAGTAAATGGGTAGCCGGTGGACTACACAGGTTAATTTCCTTGTTTCACGCGAAAGTCAGCTCTCGAGGGTTGAAACGAATTCGATCCCGCCGTGACGAGGCGCGAATCGCACAGTCGATCGTCGACGACGCACGATCCGCTGGAGAAGGCTTGAGAATGGCGGCGGGGGACTACTCTGTTACCGAAAAATCATTACGAGCCATTACCTAAATTGCAAACAAACCCGATGTCCCCGGTACACAGCGGGCGGTCGCCGACGAAAAACGGAAAGGCGAGCAGCGTCGAGGAAATTCTGTTCGTGTACCGTTCAATCGAATCAGCGGAAGAAAAACAAACGTACAATCAAAGAACAACGTTCGGCGACCGGTCGGCTGACTTCGTTTCGCCGGAAACAAGGACGAAAAAGTGGAAAAAGAGGATCACGCGTCACGGCGCGCGCCGCGGGGGAGTGGAGAAGAGTCGACCACCCCTGTGCCACCCCTTCGGGGCAACGACGAAATGGATCGATACACTCGGCAAACAATAAACCGTAGTCACGCGTTTAAATAAAGCGTCGATCCTCTTGTGTTCGGAGAAGCTTCTTCTCGGAATCGGAACTGTGTCCGAAGCGGAAATGCACGAGGGTAATTCGACAGGGAGGGCTGAGTACACACTCGAGCCATACAGTACTCTCCAAAAGTCCTCGACCGTGTATTAGAAAGCGATATGGTCTTATATTGTCGTGATAGCGGTTCGCTGATAGTGGCTTCTCTTCCCTCGGTGCTTACTTCTGTGGTTTAGGAACCTGATCAAGTCTGTATTCTTTCCGACTGACCTTTGGAAAATGGATGTTTAAAATGTTATGTACGAATTTTTTAATATATCTCTGAACTTACTTCTTTGGATTTCGAATACGTAGCCAATGTTGTTTCAACGTCAATTTTATTAAGAACCACCCTGAATTGTTTAATACATTTCTGACCTACTTCTTCCAAGCTTATTCCAACAGAAACACCCTGTATATTAGGTGTGAAAATAGCGGGTCCCATGGAAATCACCGACACAGATTTCTCCGACACGGTTTTCGCCGACAGCATTTCTCCGACTCCAGATTTGTCCGACAATAGCTTTGGCCGACAACGCCTTTAACCGACTACGAATTTGATCGACAACGATTTTGATCCACAACGACTTGAGACACAGTATGACAATATTGTATGATAATACTGTATGAGAATACACATGATAATACTGTACGATGATACATACTGTGGTCGTGTTAAGTTGTTGCGGATCAAATTCGTTGTCGGTCAAAATCGTTGTCAGACAAATCTGGAGTCGGAGAAATGTTGTCGGTGATTTCCATGGGACCCGAAAATAGCAAAGGTGCGGATGACTAGTGTGACACATCACGACCATTCAGACTTTCATATACATATGAATTTTTTATTATATCTCTGAACCTACTTCTTTGGATTTCGAGTAAGTAGCCAATGTTGTTCCAACGTGAATTTTATTAAGAACCACCCTGAATTGTTTAATACATTTCTGACCTACTTCTTCCAAGCTTATTCCAACAGAAACACCCTGTATATTAGGTTTGGAAAGAGCGGAGATACGGATGACTACTGTGACACATCACAGCGCAGCGTGAGTGACTAATTCTGAAGGTTCTGAAGGGCCGAGTTTGCTTCGCGTAGATACCGATCTGGCTGTGTGAAATAAATTACTAATAGGGGGTGAATACTTAATCATCTAGCACGCTTATAAAGTTTGTTTTCGTGTGCTATCGATGTAGTTAAACAAACGTGACAGAATAAATGCCGAACCTATTAGAAAATACGTGGCATCTATGCTTGCACACATCTCGTATTGGATTATAATGCGTCTTCTCGAAAGACAGGACTCGAGATGCATCGATAATCGCAATAACGAACAGCTGTTATGATCATTAATGTATACGAGAGGTACCACGAACCCTCCTAGAACTTCGTAAAGTAGAAAATTGATAACGCACGAAAAATTCGTGCGAGTCCAGAAAATGGGAATCTCATGTTTGTGGATTATGTTTAGAAAAAGATGAGGCAGACGAGACTTTTGGACAGTGTTGTACCTCGTGACAGGGGATACGCGTGCTTTCTAGGCTATTTGTTGCGTGCTTCGGCACGTGTTGGCCCGTTATTCTGTTTGCCAGCAGACTTTCCTCTTTGTGCGGTGCGTGCACAGCCGCGGGACCCTGTGCGCCCGCATCTTCACGCGTTAATGCGTATGGTGGATCGACGATACGTCGATGTGCCACGTGCCTGCTGGTGTATGTATGTCCTCGATATCGTTTCCTGGGACGATTTCGGGTCTCCAATAATTTCCGGACGATATTACACGGCTGCCATTCACAGACCAGCAGTCTAGCCGGAGGAGCCAACCATCGCAAACGGCGGACGCTAACGAATTCTTCGGACGTCGTAATATTCGGATAGGCTTTTGAAGTTTTATGGGAAATAAAAGGGGACAATACGTTATGGCCTGTCCCGGGGAGAGCACGCTCTCGTCGATGAGTTATAGAAGTTTTCCGGGAAGAAATCGATGGCCCGTAAGTGGCCCCTCGGACTCTGACCAGACTATTCCGGCAGGAATCTGATCAGCCTTTTCTTTTCGTTATTTAAGTTCTGCGTTCTGCTAAATTGGAATGCGCCGAGGGTCCAGGTCGAAGCTCTGTACCTTCCGAGGGACATCTATTTGATCTTTGATCGCTCTTGCGATTTTATCTTCAAAGATGGGCTTATTGTTCTCTTTCCCAAGTTGAATCACCCGCTCCCACCGCTGCGCTGGGGTGGACGCTACCTTTTTTCGCAATATGTCCCAGAAAAGAATTCCTGCAGTATGCTTTATGCAATCGTTACCTTTTTTTTGGGTGAATACTCTCCGAGTATATTATTTTTACATCATGTTACGTCAATGCATAGCTTCATGTCCTCATATAAATGTAATAATATAATATTTACTTGAAAATGAAACATTCATTCCGATCGAAAAAAATTCCATTGTGTATTTGTATATAATATAATATCTCGTACAGTATTTAAACGTGTAGTAAGTGATTAGATACTAACATATATGTAATAATTAGACTGCGGATCTTTATGCATTTGTAGGAAAATTAAGTAGACGAAATTCAAAATTGTTGGAAAACTCAAAATTGAAGATGTCAATATTATTTCTCCTCTATTAGCACTTTACTTACCGGCAATTTTTCATTGCCATTTCATGAGAGATCAACAGTTGAGAATTCCTCAATAAATTGTTTAAGAGCGACAGCAAATATCGTTTATAATTTAACAAATTTTTAGAATCAATATAATGTATAGAACAACTTCTTCTAAAATTATTATACATAAGAAAATTATTCAGTTATTTTTTTGCTACAGTAAAGTGCTAAAATCATTGAGGAAAGAAATAACATATGGAATTTGGTTTATATTTCTTGTGTCATCGATACAGACAATTTTTATTTTGCATAAACTAATCTAGTAATAATGTAAACAATATTCTGAATAATGGTACAGCAATTTTTAGTGGTGACCCTGAGTGTATACTGTATATAACATCTTCTCCTAAAATTATTATTTGTAAGAAAATTATTCAGCTATTTCTTTGCTACAGTAAAGTGTTCAAATTATTAAGGGAAAAAAATAACATGAAATTTGGTTTCTGTCTCCTGCAATCGATACAGACAATGTTTATTTTGCATAAAGTAATCTAGTAATAATGTAAACAATATTGTAAATAATGGTACAGCAATTTTTAATGGTGACTCTGAATCATCCCTCGACTGCTAAGGGCTAATAATACCAACATTTAAGATGGCTGACCATTCGCTTTTAAACGGGAGCCAAAGAAAGTGATCGAGCTGCTTTATTTCAAAGCATTTGCTTAAGACCCGGGTCGCCGCTGACCCGTAACGAGCTCGCAGATAAACGACATCCTCCGAACATTGAACAGCGCTCAGTAAATGAACCTTCGGGTCGACCTAAATGTTAAATCTCCCAGGGCGAAAGAAACGTCGGAACGTTTCCGCGTCAGTGTTATCGGGCTGGAAATGGAAAAAAATGTAGGCCAGATGTGAAAAAAGGTTGTTCCGGTTCTTAGCTCGGAAGTCCTTTGGCTCTGTAAGTACAGATGCACAGTGGCACGGGAATGGTCTCTGCGTAAGCCGGCCTGCATCACATTTTTGGTAATCCCGGTGAGCGCATTAGACCCGCCCATTTCTGTGTCCCGAGCAGTCGGTGCGCCATTGTCGTGTAACTAATGGAAATTTAAGCCCGCCCGTGAATCCAGCCTTTGCTCCGCGCACCGGTATGCGTGTCACGTATCACTTTCCACCGAGCCTTCAGCAAACACGCCTGTTTACGATATCCCCGGACGATAACAGCCGGTCTTATCTGCTATTGTCGTCCGACACGAATTTGTTGCATCGATGCAATTACTAATATTTCCCCCCCTCTTTCTCCGTCTGTTCCAGGTGAGTCGACGATTTCCGGCGCTGCCGCCGCAAGGCTACCTGTACGCACCCCACGCGTACGGTCGATAGCTGCGTTTCGTGCAATCGATTGGTAATGTTAACGCGTCGACCGTCGAACTGTCGCACACTGGAACCGGTAAGGTAACCAACTCGACGTACAATTACAGTAATTCTTCCATCGAAGTCCTGGGTCGCCTGTTCCATCGAAGTCCTGGGTCTCCTGTTCTATCGAAGTCCAGTGCCTACTCACTCCACTGCCACGGCCAACGTTGCGCCGCGCCGTAGAGCGGCGATGATTGATCTCGGCTCGGGTATATCGGTGTGAACACCACACATTGACTCGAGTCAATCGAGTTCTCAAACTTCTCAATTTTAATGATCGGTTTACGGGACTTTTACTAGCTTATTCCTGGCGTTTCTCTGATTAAAATGATACCAAACACGATATAATTTCAACGTTATTTAGTGGTTTAATCGACGGTAAATGTTTCGAAGGCAACGAAGACCAGCGACAACGCGGGCCTTTGAAATGTGCCGGCGACGTCGACTGTCCGCGTCTCTTTCTTTCCCATACGCTCTTCTTCGTTGCGTTCGAAACTTTCATCGTCGATTAAACCACTAAATATTGGCCAAATTATATCGTGTTTGGTATCATTTTGATCAGAGAAATGCCACGAATATTTTGGTGAAAGTTCCATAATGATATCATAGAAAATAAAGAAGCTGAGGTCTTGGTGTTTCATTGTGACGACGCACGGGCCTTTACACTGTGCCGGCGACGGCGACACGCTTCGGCCACGCGATCCTATTTCATTCTGTCCTTCTCTATGTTCGGCTCGTCGTTTGAAGTCTCGGCGCGGTAAACGCAGTCATAAAAATTTAGCCACCCTATTCTATCGAAGTCCGTTCAAACCACGGGTGTTGGGACTTCGATAGAAGAATTACTGTATCTCTATTGTTTTTTACAGAGCTGGGTAAAACACTCTTCGAAGCAGTAAATAGTTCGCATTATTTGAAATCGTACACGCACTCTTCGAAATAACGCGTTCTATTTGTTAGAAAGTCTCTTTATACGTATGCTTTGATTTATCTGAATAATATGTACACCACTCGAGGGTTAATAAGGTGTAAATGCCTAGTATGTCGATCGTGTTAAATGTTCTAAATCGCACTTATCCCTTTTTAACCCAAATGCATAAAATCAGCAATCTTGTAATTACTAGATTGTGGATCTTTATGCGTTTATAGCGTGTGCGAATTTATGAACTGAAGGGCCTATAGTAATAGACGTTTAATTTTACTTGAACGTCGAGGAATTTTCCAGTAGACGCAGAAAATTTCGTACTTATTCTGCGATTTATAAAACAGCCTGCGAAAATACGAATTTGCATAGTGATTGCTCTTTTCATTCTTTTCAATCCTGTACGTTCTAATGAATGTCGGTTTATGCGAATATGTTATGACAAAAATTGATTATTTCATTCGAGATCAGCGAAAAACTGTGTCACTCGTATTTTACTTTGTAAAATTACATTGGTTATATGCTAAGAGTCATAGAAAATCGAAGAAATAACAAACAAGAAATCAATGAAAAGAATAACAGGCTTTATACAAAATACATATACGGAATGAAGAATTGTAGAGACAGGGATACTAAAGATAGGAATAAAAGATAAGCACTTTGCAACAAAACGATCCATAGCAGTAACATACAAAAGTATATATTTTTATTTTAACGCTGGTGCAGCTTGTTCCTCGACAGAAAATACCCGACAATGAGATATACTTACCGCGCGGATTGCAGAAATACCACGGACACAACTATTTTACCGCCATTTCTTAGATCTTTTCTTTCGAAACACAGTGTACATACAGTTTCGCGAAACATAAGTTTGCATACCATGGCAATTTTGAAGACGGTAACTGCTCTGTTATGTAGTGATTACCTTCATACTGCTTTCTCGTGTCTATCGTTCTTCAGTAAACGATAACATTGTTCATATCGTTCGATAAGGAAATTTCGTGCACGAACTAGAATTTTATGGCGTCTACAGCATATTAGAATGTAGACTGGCGTGCACTCGTGAATGTGTTACCGGTGCATATCGAGACAACCATAAAAAGATCGCGAAGAAATTGAAAATGAGACAAGGCGAACGTGAACGTTTTACATAATTTAATAACGCATTGATAGAAAATCGTGGATGTAATTTAAGCAGCGTAACTAACTATCAAAGTACTTTTCGACACTTCGATAGAGAAGAAGAATAGTTATTGCCAACAATCATATTTTTCTTGAGTATAAGGGTGAGATTTCCTCAATTTTTATTAAGAAAAATGAACATATGCGTATTTATGTTAATATCTTTTCACACGACAAAAATTCATAATTATATCTGCCTCTACCATTAACGAGAACATTTTCCGTGACGTGCATATAAACAGAAACATAACCAGACTACAGATCTTTATGCATTTACGTCATATGAAAATGTGAATCGAAGCGAAACGAAAATTAACAGGATGATGAAATTTACCAGTGAATGAAAGAAACCTTGTTCTGCATTTTATAAAAAAGCCCGAGAAAATATATTATACTGTTGGATTTAGGTGGACTTTTCTTGGATAGAATTGCAGTTTGCCAATTTACGGGTCAGTAATGGTTCCTGCGAGTACTGAAGTCAATTTTCGCATAAATACACTTTCCCTGGATAAATTCATGAATTCCGATAAAGTTTGAACGGAGTTCCGCGCGGTAGAAAAATATTATCCCGGTAGGCGTTGAGCGAGATCAGAAAAAGAAGGAGGATCGAGCGCGCCTAAAGGAAGATAGCCCTAAAAGAGGTGTTCGTTTCAATTAGGCACAGGGGAGAGATATTCTAATGCCAGTCGTTTTTCTTGCGATTCGAATGTAGCCGTCGCCAGAATCTCCGTGCTGGGACCCGCCAGATATAAATATACGAACTTTTTTCCATCAGCCACGGTAGAGAAAGGTACTGCGAAGGAGTACAGATAGCAGGTGCATTAGTCGAAGTCGTGTGTATGGGTCCCCAAGAGAAATCATAAGGTCTTACCCTCGCCCTTCTCAGCGCGCCGGTACTGCCGCGGGGGTGAGCGGCCCTAATAAATCCTAATACTAAATCACCCCTTCGTCCAGCTCTCTCCTATTACTCATATTTTGTGTGTGGCGCGTGGTGCAGACGGCGCGCAGAGCCCACGAAGAACCAGCTCTGTTTTCGAAACAGTAGACGGGGTTACGTTTCATTAAATGTGACGTGACCTCCTGACAGGACCGGCATTAGGTAATTGCCTTACGAACCCCGCGATCGATTATTTCTCCTTTTTAAATCGATCTGTTGCTCTTTAATTAGCCCGATACAGCCCCGAGCCGTAATAATCCACCCTCCACCCCGTACGAACTCCAAGTACATCTCTCTGAGTCAGTCTATTTTCAAAACAGCCCGGCCACGTTAGTCATCCGCGGTGCAGCTGATCAGGAAATGATCCACCCTCGTTAACCAACCTTCTTGGGCTCTAAGTTTAGTATATCAGGTAGGGGTGTGCGAGAACCCGAAATATCGGGAACCCGATGGTCGGGACGAGTCGAGGAGAGGTCGAGTCGGCTCGGGTCGGGTTCCCGAAAATTTCGAGATTCCCGAAAATTTCGAGATTCCCGAAAATTTCGAGAATATGACATAAAACACTCTTGAAAATAATTCGCGATGGACAACATTCTTTCAATTTCGAAAACATCTAGAATAAAAAATCCGAAACTATGAATGATAATTTATTAAACCGAATATAAACGATTACTGGGTTCTCGAAATTTTCGGGAATCCCGATAAATTCGAGAATTCCTATTTTTTCGGGAATCCCGATAAATTCGAGAATCCCTATTTTTTCGGGAATTCCGATAAATTCGAGGATCTCGAAATTTTCGGGTACCCGTCCCGATCTCGAAAAAATTTCGTGTTCCCGACCCGACCCGATATTTCAGATTCTCGCACACCCCTAATGTTAGGTATCAGCTATCCGTTTATTTGGATTTTTCTCTGTAAACGCGGGCACACGAATTTTCTAATGCAAATGTGATAACTCGACTGCGGATCTTCATGCACCGATGGCTTATGAAAATTTTCAAAAAATGCTACAATACCAAATTTGTGTGATAGAACTTAGCAAGATTTTTATTTGTTTTGGATCTACCAAGGCTGTTCCCATTAAAAATAGTATTTCATTTCATGCAACTTCCTTAAAATTTCTCTACAAAAATTGAAAATTTCATGAACATCCGCAGTCCAGTGAAAACTAAATTTTACGCACTTATCACAACTGGATTAAAGAATGTAAGAACATCGGAGGAATCTGTGAATACTGTCAGACTATTTCGTGCCGAGCTGCTTCTGCTCGATTTTTCATTCAGGCCATTTGCTTTGTTCTGTACTGCATTTTTTAATAATGCCTCATTCTCTTTTGGTCGGAATATTCTACAGACTTAAGATACCTCTAGCTGTGACTTTACAATACATTTTTAAAATGTTGTTCGTTTTTCAATTCACAAGCGCCCCACGCGGCACGGAACGTGTTAAAATTATCAACAGAAAATATGAATTCCTATTTAAGTATGATCCCTTACAAAGGACGAAGAGAACGTTTGTTCAGCATGGAAGATAGGGACACCCTGTATATTGCCAGTTCCTCTCGGTTGATCCCAGCGTCGGACAAATTCCAGCAAAATGATGTTGATGTAGGATCGTGATTTCCCTAATTCAGCCATTTGTTCCCGCGTAACCCCAATAATGGTGGAGCCGGCGGAAAAACGTGTTCGACTTTCCGGTGGATTGATCGGCCGAAATTAGGCCAGTCGAGCGTGGAAGTAATTCAGAATTTGTCTCGCGGATCCGCTCGTTTGTCGCGCGGGATATCGGCCGCGAGGCACACACGAGTATCAATATCCGTTTCGTCGAATTATGTTCATGCTGGTACGGCGTCAGCGTAAAATCAGCACGCGTACGCTCGTAACCGAAATGTAATTACAAACGGCCGCTCGGTAAACACGTGCGTCTGATATCCATACACGCGTGGGGCCACAGGGTTCGCACAAACACACCCCCATTGCCCGGCCGTGTACTCACTTGTGCGGTCGTTGTATCAGCAACGAAGAACAATGAGAGAACGTGTACGAGCTTCGGGATTATTACCGAGTGCCGCCGTCTCGTGTCGCCGGATCACGTACTACTCGCCCTGCACACTTTTGTTTCTTCGGACACCGATCGCACGGGAATCCGCGACTGGCCTGCGTCTAACTGCCGTTTTTACGGCGAACGTTTGCGGACTTCATCTCGCCCGTAATTGTATGTGTAACGCGACCGCCGATGCAATTCCCGGATTGCGGAACCGAGACTGTTGTGTTTCCGCTTTTGTCTTTCGGTGGACCGGTTCTGCAGTTTGCCGCTTCGTGTGCCACGTCTAAAGAAAATACTAGACGGAATTATTTGTTCTGACTTGGGACTGGACTTTTGCGTTCAAGTGAGTGCAGTCAACTTACAAGGAGAGCTCACAGTAGTGGGGAATTTTATTTAACATTTTCTGGTGAATCTAAAGCAAAAATAAGCTGACCCGTGTCCGAGTGTTTTTGAAATTACTCATTATTTGTCAAGATTATTTACATTTAATTTTATGATATCCAGAAAATATCTTGATTTCTGTAAATTAGAAGAAGATTATAATGCTACTTGATTAATTGTATATATTATGATATAGTAAACTCAATTTGATATTAGGTGAAGTAAAAAGTTCTGAGCGTTTTTCACTTTATTTACAAAGCGCAAAACGCTCAGAACTTTTTACTTCACCTAATATGATTCCATAACTTCTGAGAAACCTTCAGCCTCTACTAATCATTTGATAAACTCGATTTGATATGATTCCATAACTTCTGAGAAATCTTCAACTTGTCATTGTTACTTCTTCCAATCATTGCAATACAAATTGTTTGCATTAACTGTGGGAAACAGAAGTCACGTAGAAATATCATCGTTCAACACCGTTCATGAATTGATAAATATTACACTGATGCTCTTAATCTCTTTTAATCCGAGTGCTTGAAATCACACTGGCTCATTTTTGTCATAAATGCATCGAATCTCCAAATTGTATATGAACAATTCTAATTAGACACAATAGTATTAATCTGCGTTCGTTCTTCACACATATTCTTGTGTAAAATCACTTGTGTAAACTCGAAACGTGTTTCGTCATGTACAGAATTTGTTCTAGCGAAGATAAATAAGTATACTGTTAATATTTGTTAATGTACACGTTTCCTCATATTTCATTTGAATGCTGCTCATCAACAGACAACCGCAATTTCATTATGTACTTCCAGGTATGTCAAAATGATCAACCAGTGCGAAAATATTTGTCTCTCTTTATTTTTTGATTGGCAATGATCGTACCAAACAGTTTGTGGTCAACCACATTACTTTGTAATCTTAAATTTGTGTTTGAAAGTTAGATTGGAAAGTTAGAAGTAAAATCGATTTAAAATTGAATTGACTCTGTCAGAGCCACATTACCGAACTTACAAAAAATTTGGCAGTCATCTACCAAAGTGCCAAAAATAGTTACCAGTCTATCGATCAGCGTGCAAGCCGATGCAACGTCGGTAAATCTTCGAACGGTTGGAAACGAGTTTTTCGGTTGTCGTCGTGTGACGAAAGCGCGAGTGGTTTGTCAGTGAGGCAGGTGAAAAGCGTGAAATAGTTGGACGCCGGCTTTTCGGCCGGCCATTATCAACATTATATTGCAATCACGGGTACATCATAGGCCAGTGATAAATTATTTGCGCGCGCTTCTGCCGGCGCGCATCGATAACGAGCTAATTAGCGTGTTGTCACCGCGTAACGATACTATGCATTCGCATCCGCATCGATCAGTGCCTCTCGCAATCGGCGAAAAGGTGGCGTCGAGATTCGTGCTGGTCGAATTCAGAGCCCGTGGCCCATCTGTTCCATCGGTTGGACACGTTCGCGGGAATTCATAATTGAACGGGCCTTCTCGTTCAATTATACCGTGCGTCGCGTTATTTTATCGTTTCGACGGGCGTTTCAGGCCCGATCGGTCGTCGATTAATTTCAGGAAGCACGTCCCGCTGCGTCGATCACCATTTTCTTGCCCGTTCAATTACCGGCCGGCGGCCAAATGAGATAATTGCGCTTGAAAAAGAGACGAACGAGAGCCGCCTTCTTTTCTAGAGCACGATAGAACACGACTTCCTTCCCTGCTCGCTCCCCGAGCCGCGAATACATCAGTGGCTGATTCGAATTCCTCAGGCCAGCTGGCGTGATTGCGAGCAATTACGCAGTTTCTTACGTGGCCCTTCTCCCTACCCCCGACGACCAATTATTTGCTCTTGCCGAAATTAACCGTAAATTGCCGGGAGGACTCGCCTTTCTCCCGTTAACCCTCTCCCTGCGCGTTTCCAATGAGATTCAACCCACTCGTTACACCGCCGATGTCGAAACTTTTCCTTCGACCGATTTATGAATTTACCTTGACGATTGTTTGTCCAGGGGTCGCGGTTCTATCACCAAATTGCGTAGCTGAATGCCGCAGAGATTATTATATCCTACTCTCGTACTCCGATCTTTGACATCTAACAATAAGAAAGCTTAACGCTGTTACAAAATGTGTTGGATACTCGTTGTTTTATGAAAATGACAAGACTGAACTTATTTAGACTTTCCAGAATTTTTATAATAATAATACGTGATGAAATAAAGAAATTTGTTGAGTAATTTCAGATAGAAGCATCTTCAATCATTAAAACATAGGATAATTCCATTAGAAATGATTAAATGAATTTCTTCATTCAAGCACGTATTGTTCTAAAAATTGCGAGAAATTTAAATAAATTCAGTGTTGTCATCTTTATAAAACAGTGTATAGCAGTCGAATTTTGTGCTCATTACAGTTAATGTTAAATAATGGGAGATGTTCAGAATTTTGATTGTCATTTCCAGCTATTTACCTCGCGTGTCCTTCGAATCGAACGGAAGAAATCGCGAGAAATGGAAAGTTGATCGGAATAGTTGTAGCATTCTAATCCCGGAAATGTTGAGTAGCCTGGTGCAATTTCTCGGGGCCATTCATCGACGATCACGAATCGCGGGTTCCCAGTGGCGGTCGGATGGCGTCGCGAATTGCGAGGTGGTGGCAAGGTAGCTTGGCCGCGCCACCGCGTCTGCGAAGTTTAATTATCTCGGCCGCAGGTGAGGGTGCTGCGGATCCACTTACAGCACTGGCCGGCCGAGCCAGGTTACGATTAAGCAATTATACTTCTCCGGCCGTGTGTACATGTGTCTGCGGACTGGAACACGGGGAGAGGTTCTCCACACAAAGGGAATCACGGGTGCTCGACGGTGAGACGTCGAACTGCGACGCCGAGCCGTCTACCCGCCCTTGTCCCGGGCCGACTAATTCGCTTGAATTTTGATTTTCAATAAGAGGGAAGTGAGACAGACGAGCGACGCTCCTGTACTGGGTGTGCAGAAATGTTTTTAATCGGCGGGGATTCGTTAAACAATTTTGTTGGTGTTGGAAAATCTGGTACAAATGTTCAAGTCTGATTATTAGACAGCGGATTTTGATGCATTTACGACAAAAATGAGTAGCAGTGATGTAAAACAGCAGAAACATTCGAAGAATTTTAAAACACTGTTATATATTACTTTCAACTAGACTGCGGATTTTATGCATTTATGACAGAAATGGGTACATACAATTTGAAACAGTGGAGGTATTAGAAAGATTTAAGGCCACACCAGTATATTAGTTTCTACCTTAATAAGATAGTTAAAAGAAGAGTGAAATTTTTATTTGTCTCCTGTGTCCTGCAATCAATCCAAACATGTAATTTAAAGCAGTCGACATGTTAAAAATATTTAAGGACATCAATGTATAAGTTTTAGCTTCATGGGGTACTTAAAAGAAGAATACAATTTTTATTTGGCACCTGTGTCCTGCAATCAATGCAAACATGTAATTTAAAGCAGTGGCCATGTTAAAAATATTTAAGGACATCAATGTATTAGCTTTAGCTTCATGGGGTAGTCAAAAGAAGCATACAATTTTTATTTGGCTCCTGTGTCCTGCAATCAATGCGAACATCTTCTATTTTGCATAAAGATCCGCAGTCTACTTTCAACATATATTAACCCCTTACACTCCGTTGTCGCCCATAATGCGACATTTGAAATATGAACTTTAAATCCACTGTAGCTGCTACGGTGACACGACTGTTTTGCTTACTAATATAGTGCTGGAGTAGTTGTTGGTGTACTATATGAATCACTAGGCAAGGGGTTAATCATATTATGAAAGAAAATAAATTTCAATTTCACTTCGCGGTTTGTTACAATTCAGGTAGACAATTTTTATTTTGCATAAAGATGCGACGTCTACCGATTATCTATTAACTCGTGAAGGAATCTATTATTTCAACCCTTATTCAGTCGGTGGGAATTATGCTCCCACCTCAATACATTATTCGCAGATGTCCACGTTAACTCTTCTTGCCACCTCTGATTTTGCGTTATCATATTCAGATAATTTCTGATTATGGCGTTATAGAAAATAGATTTTGTGCACTACGAAAACACACGACAGGGGGAGAAGATACATGTATATGCAAAGCACGCGATGTCCCGCTATGTGTAGACTCGTGTTTCGGAAAGGTACTTTTAGTATACATATTACAAACATGTTTTCAACATTGAATGAATAAGAAAATGTTCAACAAATCTGCACCGATCGGAAGTTGTCGACTTCGTCTAGGATGGACGGGGCAAAACATTTCTTAACACCCTGTACACCGGTGTACCGGCGGTTGAATGGTGGGGGGGGGGGGGGTGGCGGCGAATGGAGACGCGGCTATGGGGTACAAGGGGGTGGCTGGGGCACCGGCGGAGACGCGCGTTGGGATTTAGCTTCCGTGTACAGCTGTACCGTGCCGAGGGTTTGAATATGCATGATGCATGGGCATTAAAGCCTGCCATCCTCCGCCACCTACGCGTCCACCGCCCCTCCCCCCTCCGCCCGCCACGTATGCAAATAGCGGGCCACCGCCGGTACCGGTTCCGCTGCCGAGAACACCGCAGCCAGCCGCACCACGTTGCCTGCCGATACGCGCGAAACGCGCAACGCGAAATTCTGCGCCCGTCAATTCTTTTTTTTCCTCCGGCTTCATATCCCCTCCCCTTCGCGTCCCCGATCGGTCCCGCGCGCGTCCCTCGAGCCGCACTTTTTTTAGTCATATTTTATTTTATTTTGTTTCCGATCGGCGAGGTGAAGCGTCGTTGTTAGGGCACATCGGGGAAGGTTTTTGCAGCGGGAAATCTGTCGGCCGACAGAACGCGAATGTCAATTGATAACGCTTTTGCCCGCGGAACGATGTTTCCGAACGTTCGCGGGCCCGATTTTTTTTTACGCCGATCCGCGTCAACGAGCGGCAAGTATTTTTAATGAAACCGGGACTTTGCGAGGTGTGCTTGATGGACTTTCGGGGAGCGAATTGATCGTGTTCGTTAGTCCTCTTGATCAATCCCTTTTTATTGGATCTTTATGTTAAATAACAATTGTTTCACAATCAATGGCAAGAGGCACGAGCCACGTATAAGGTATAGGAGCTTTTTGCGGTTTCATAGTTTATTCCAAACTGATTTATAATACAAATTCAAACGAACGTCGTCGTTAATAACAAATCGATCGTCTGCTCAAACGACGACGAGCGAGATGAGCAGACGATCGCCTAATCGACTCAGCTGGTCACCGAGGATCGAACAGCATCAACACCAACGCTTTTAACATCTAATTCATTCCTACAAAGGGTATTTCTCTTTTTAATCATTCGAAGGAGTTGAGAATTATACGGAGTGTCTCAGCTGAAGGAGGTCGTCTAAATATCTCCTTCATTTTTAATGTCACGAGAACTATATTTAAGGCATAATTTGAATGGTATCGGAGGAGGAATATCACACAAGAACAATTTTTACTTGTCCGGTTATTTTTTCATAGTTTTTTCAAGGTTATCGTTATTTTTTATCGGAAAAACTTTTCTTTTATTCCATCTTGTTAATGACTTACGTATATTCAAGTGTATTTTTTTCAGCCGCTACAAGATTGAATAAAAAAAGAATAAGCTTTCCCGATAAAAAAATAACGAGGACCTTGAAAAAACTATGAAAAATAATCGGACAAAGGAAATTGTTCTTCTATGATATTCCCCCTTCGATACCATTTAAATGGTTTCACAAGTAGCTTTTGTAGCATTAAAAATAAAGGAGATATTTAGGTGGCCTTCTTCCGCTGAGACACCCTGTATATTGATCGTAAATTCTATCAATCGATCTTCTATTTTATATTGCACATACCTAATGTTGTTACAAATGCATAAAATCCGCAGTTTATTGATTTCAATCATTTTCCTAAACACCGTGCGTTATACTTTTAAACAGCAGCAAATTAATTTGATTTCCTCTCACAGCGAAATAGTTACATCGTTAACGCTTGTGTCTAAAAATGATAAAAACTCGTGTCTCAGAGTTATGAAAATTGGATTCAGATGAAAGGATTCCAGCGCACGGCGACGAGTTTGTCATGAAAAGTAATAAACACCAAAAGTCTTGGAAATCTTGAAATTTGTCGCATACCTTCATCGCGTTTTATAAAGCTTGTTCAACGTTTAAGTAAATCTATTTTTCCCGCGTGTAGAGCCGAGCGAGAATTCTTGAAATTTATTTTAAGCGAGTTTCGCAGCAATCGGTTTATTCTCCGGGCCGGCACAATGTCGCATTAATAAATCTCCGTTAAATCGACGTCCGAGCAATATCGTTTGCGGCGTACGATCGAGTTTAGAACACTGGTCTCAAGCGTTACGATATTTCCGGGATTATCATCGTCGCTCGGAGGTGCGGCACGCTTAAATCGTCGTCGTCGACGTCGTATTTTCGTCTAGTTGATCCGCGTTTTACGTTATGAAATCTCCGGTAAACTGGGTCATAAATGGAGTCGATGTTACTGACCGGTTTCGCATCGTCGTCTTAACGGAAATAGCGTGAGAATCATCGTTCTAAACGCGACCAATGGCACGCGAAATTGAGAGTGTGATGGAGTCTCGAACAACAATTTGTCGACTGACACCGCCGCGGTAAAGTTATCTCGACCATGAACGAATCCGTGAGAGAAGAAAGTTTCAGGCGAAGCTGAATTAACCCAAATAAATCAAATAAACACTCGTTTCTTCGTTTGACGGCCGCACAAATATTTTCAACACATTCACAGCCGCCGATGTAGATCCATGTCACTTTATGGACTGTGTCTGGTGATATCATAAGTCTATGAAACCGATGTCCCACTACTCCAAGTTTCTTTCGGAGTGTTTTTATAATTTTCGATTTATTTGCGTTCCTAAAAGCCTACGAATATCCATCAAACAATTCGCAAATATCAAGTAAATTGACCCTTTGCACTCAGAGCTATTTTAACTCGAAAATTAAACATTTCTTTCGACCTAGACTATTCCCATTCTCCATGATTTTTCAAATTTTATAGATATGAAATTAGTATAATATCTCATACAATAACTAAATGTTCAGTAATTGATTACAGATATCAACATATTTAATAATTTGAACCAAATTTTGAATAACGGTACAGCAATTTTTAATGGTGACTCTGAGTCACCACTCGAGTGCTAATGGTTAATGTACGAAATTGAAGCGCGAAACTTTGCACAATAGTTCGCACCTCATTATTGACCACAATGAGAAATTGATCAGTTCAGTTATAATTTCTACGAACGGCGATGCATCATTAATCGTGAACAAATGCATTTCCTTATAAATTGCTAATTACAAAATGATAAATTTTAACTACGTCTGCTATATATTTTTTCACGAGCATCGCGACTCGATCAGTGAGCGATTGTCAAGTCGGAATAGTAATTTTGATTGCATATCGACGACTTTTTTTTGTATTACGAGAAATCCGCGCGTACGCGACGACTGCAATTTCTGAACAGTGTAATGAGTCGAATGGGAATATTAATTGGCTCGCGCACGATTTTTAATAATGCAATCGGCGATAATATTCATATTGTAACGCGACAGGAAATATGGAAATCGCGTATGCGCGTGCATATTATTATCGTTCTTGTAATATTACAGCGATAGAAATTGGCTTGCGCGTTTGCACGGTAAATATCAGAGAACTTGTTCGTTCTGTATTGTTGCGTAAAACAGATTTCACAATCTAATAAAGATTTTCAGTTTCGTCAATATTGCGACGCGATATTGATTTACCTCCGGGTTTGCTCTCCGTTTAATGAAAGTATTTTCAACGAGCATTCGTATCGACGATAAAAATTGCATTTTCAGTTGGGGAAGTGTTGAACATGTTTTTTTTCCGGGGATTAAGCGTCGATTGATAAAATAATGAAGCTATTTAATAGTACATTAAAAGATTGCAGAAATGTTTGGGGTGGAATTGCAGATATAGGCGAATATAGAAATTCGTTTTTCATTGGCTTCAGTTAACGCTCGCATTGTTCGCAGGATCCATACACGAAACAAACGCATTGTACGCACGCGTTCTACATACTCAGTTCTCTCGGTACCTAATACGTTTCTCTCTATTAAGTTACTATTTTTGATCTCGTTTTTCGCACGCTGTCGGCCACGCTCGCACATTGTGTTTGATAGCACAAAGGACTCTAAAATTGAAAACAAATTTCCCATCAACCCACTGTGATGGAACTATTAAAAACTGCATATTCCGCGACCGTTGTATTTGAATATTTGCAAACATACGAACAGAGCAGCGCTGTTGCTTGCTTTCATTCAATGGTCTAGGTTTCATCGTGTATACGACGTGTTAGGGTTGCACGCCGCTACCCTTCCATGCCAATACGTGTACACTGGATCTCTGTGTCGTTCGTTATCATCGCCATACCGAATTCCTGCCTTTCAACTGTGCAGTGCTCAACCACTTTTCCAGAGTGTCACTGTGTCTCGCGAATTACAAATGTACCGACAATTTATAATTCAATCGAACATTCATTTCTTCGTCTAATAATGTTAATCTAGCGATTTTTACAAGTATATAATTGATGATGTTTGTTACATTTTTTTAAAACACGTTTTCAAAGGTGTTTCAGCTGTTCATTTAATTCAATCGCCAAAAACTGAGTGGTTAATTGTGATTGGTGATTAATGAGTGATTAACATCGGAGGATTAAGTTGAACCTCCGAAAAATAGTTCCATTTATTGGTTTAATCCTTAGCACTCGAGTTTATTCACAGTATTGTTTCATCAATTTCAATCAATTACTGAACATTTAAGTATTGTACGAGGTAGGGTAAAGTTCCCAAATATGAACCACTTTTTGTTGATGCCATTTTTTGATTATTTTAGAACGCTCTTTTTCGTCCAAAAAATTACCAGTTGTAGATGCATTTCCTCCCTACAAGATTCTGGGGTCAAGTTTGTTCAAAAATTAATACAACTTCGGAAAAATATTTTTTTTTGTGGTGTCATTTGCAAGGTTCCAGCGAAGGGGTTTCTTAATATAGTACACCTTGAGCCCCTAATGAACCACTTTTTGTTGGTCATTTTTTGATTATTTTAGAATGCTCTTTTTCGTCCAAAAAATTACCAATCGATGGTGGAGTTTGTTCAAAAATTAATACAGCTTGGGAAAAATATTTTTTCTTTGTGATGCGTCATTTGCAGGTTCCAGCGAAGGGGATTCTTAATATGGTACACCTTGAGTCCCTAATATGACACCTAGTGCCATATTCGGCAACCAAGAATGTCAATAGCTATACCCATATTAAGGAACCCTTGGTAGTGCCATATTGGGAACTCCACGTGGACTGATAATACTAGCTACTGACAAAGAGAAAATGAATTTCAGCCCAAACCAACAGTTGGCAAACATTAATATAAAGATACTGAAACTACAGATATGTTCAAACATTTCAAAATCACTTACCTTCCTCGAGAAAGATACAATCGAAAATCTAAGCACAAAAAAGAATATTCAACACGTGGAGACACAACTGGCGGAGAATCGATATTGAAATCGATAGAATACATGGCGTAAACATGGTGAACTATTATTTGAGGATTTTCTCACTAGAGTGCGACTTCTCCTTTACAAGATATTATATAAGGTAGTGCCATAATAGGCGACTGTACCATACTTGGGCACTTTTCCTATTATATCAACTTCATGTTTATTCAAAGAAAAGAATTAGTAGAAGGGAACTTATTCTAGGTCGGTAGAAATGTTTAATTTTCATTAACAACAAGTTTCGTAGGACACGACAAGACAATCTCGACGCCCCAAAAAATGATCGATCAAATGGCTTGATCGCAGTTTATTTCGCCGCGAATCGCGTTAGGGAGCGATGAATGGTTAGGTCGGTACGTTTCGCCGGGACAAACGTGATTCCGTGTAAAATTGGAAACGAGGCGGTAATAAAAAGTTCCAATTTCCCCGTCGTTTCTCTTACTTGCCCGGTACAACCCGTCTCCGATTTTCTCGGCCGCTTACTCTCGCCCTCGGAGGAACCTAGCGACTTCGGTTGGGTGTAGGAACATCGTGGCGATGCCTCGGGGGCAAACATTGCTGAATAGAGCCGGGAAGAAGGCGGACGAGGGTGCAAAACCCGACTCGACCCGGGAGAGTAGACAGTTTAGCCAACTTTCAGATTTACACCCTTGCAGTTCGTTCACGGGCCGCCTGTTCCGAGGGAAGGGCCCGGGATCCTCGATCCTCGCGCCTCACAATGCTCGATCTTCTTGCGTGTGTGCGGCACACTGTCTGCAAAAAGCCCACCGACAACGTCCCCGGCTAGCAAATTCCGTTCGCCAAGCAGGTTCAAAGTTCGATCCACGAGACACCTGGCGAACGCTCTGTCCTTTGTATTATCCTGCCTCCTTTCCCACGATTTAGCAGGGATATTAACGTGCACAATCATAATCGGACCCGTCTGAGTTTGAGGCGTCCTTTGATGCTGATCAAGGCTGCTGTTTAAGTCTCTTTAGTGTCTTTCTAAAATCTATTTTGTGTTAGGTTGGAGGGAAAGTTCTGTCACATGTTGCTAGTGAGTTATCTGAAAGATGGCAACAAGTTGTTACAAGTAATGGAAATCAGACATATATTTTTATAAATTTGATGCAACTGTTTTCTTTAAAATACGACAGAACCTTCCCTTCGACCTGATATCCATTAGTTTGTCCCAAAAGTTTCTCTCGGAATGTGTTCCTCTAATATCGCTAAATAAATATTAGGTTGTCCCAGAAGTAGGTTTTCGATTCTTGCACGTAGTGCAAATTCATGTTAGGAAGTACTAAAACATTATCATAAAGATTATCGCATTGTTTGTATTTGTTTAGCAACATTAAAGGAACACATTCCGAAAGGAACTTTTGGGACAAGCTAATATATTCGCCGAAGCATATCGTCGTTATCGGTGGCGGAGGGTGTCGCAGCTTTCAACTATCTGCTAAGTAAATACAGCATTATTTCCATGTGAAACTGATGTAGTAAATTGTATAAAGATGTTATCCTCCGTATCAGAAGGATTACGTGCAAGAGAAACAGTTACATGTTCTCCCACACGAAATGTCTGCGCCCTGAACTTCTTCTCAAACGACTTCCCGGAGGAGCCCAAGTGTTCCAAAAGGTTTATAAGACGGGAAGGTAATTTCCCGAAATAGTCGGATCTCTCTGGGCACCAGGTTCCGGGCCTCGAACTTGACACACATACAAATCCGAATCGCATCAATCATCGTACCCGTGGTATGACTACCCCGGAGGAATCTTACCCTACTTTCTCAAGGAACGAGTACCGATTAAGGTCAAAGCAGTCTCGCCAGGAATGACCGGAGCCATAATCCAGAGCTGTTGGACCGAGATTCGATCAGCATCGACACGGTGGCCATCGGACGTTATGAACTCCGGAGTTAGGTGGGTCCCGAAATTTTTTCGAGAAACCGGGTAACTCGAAAACCAGGATCGTTGTATCAGAGGGAAAGTCGGCGCGATAAAGAGGCGTGCATAGGCCAGTGGACAGATAAACGGTCGGCGCTCTTATCTATCGAGTCGGGATGATCTCCGGTTGTAGTCGATGGAAAGGAAGTTTGGTTCGGTTGCTGGCAGTCGGCCCCCACCCCCGCAGCAAGATCGGCGCCCCTTGCGCGCGATATATCAAGACAGTTATCACGAGAATGAGATCATTTATTGCATTAAGACGACGAAGGCGACGAGGGCCTCGCGCGAACGGAAAACTGGGGTCGGGTATATTGGAACTTGCAGATAAGAAGGGAAAGACCTGTTCCTCGCTTCCTACGGCCTTCCGCTTTCGCGCGACCATCCCGCTCGACTCTGGACGTCTCCATCCTCTCCGCTTTTCGCAGAGAGAGGGTCCGTGAATCCTCGAACGTCTGCGCCGCCATCGACGTCCTCTCTTCTCTCTCATCTACAGCTCTCTCTCTCTCTCTCTCTTTCTTCAACCCTCGACTCCAGAGCCTCGCAATCCTCTCTCTCCCTCTCTCTTTCTCTGTCCCTCCGGCGCAACCTCCGCCATTCCGGCCGCGCTCTTTAAGCTTAATTGCCGGTATTTATCAAACGACGAAATAAATAAGCTGCTTACATTTCTTTGACGCCGAAGAGTGCTCGCCGAGCGGCCGCTTATTTAGCGAGGGCGATAAGTACATTAGACTTTCGTCGTTTATTAAGGATGAAGAGGCCAGCGGGATGCCGCGTCGGAACGCCCGAGGACGCCCACGATTAATCCGCTCGAACACCTGGACGATATGTGCCAGCCTTTCGGTCACAGATTTTCGCTCTTGCTGCACGTTTGCTGCTCTTCGCGTGTCCATGCTTTTCGAAAGAGTTCTCGCGGATTGAATGTATATTGATGAATTGCTAATTGAATGTACGTTGATGAATTGTGACTTTTTTTTTTAAATGTACATTGATCAATTCTGAATTGAATGTTCCTTGATGATGATTTATGAATTGAATGTACCTTGATGATGACTCATGAATTGAATGTTCCTTGATGATGACTTATGAATTGAATGCACCTTGATGATGAATTATGAATTGGATACACCTTGATGACGATTTGAGAATTTAATGTGCATTGATGAATTGAAAGTACCTGGATAATGAATTGTGAATTGAATGCACCTTTATGATGAATTAGGAATCGGATGCAACTTGATGACGAATTGAGAATTTTATGTGCATTGATGAATTGAAAGTACCTGGATGATGAATTGTGAATTGAATGCACCTTTATGATGAATTGTGAATTGAATGCACCTTTATGATGAATTAGAAATCGGATGCAACTTGATGACGAATTGGTAATTAATGTGCATTGATAAATTGCGAATTGAATGTGCATTAACGAACTGTGTCTTCGCAGTGGAATATCAAGAAATTTTCGTCCAGAGGGAATGCTTCCCTTGACTTTCCCTTGACTAAAGTCCTGGAAACTAATTTTTGTGTCTTACCAAAAGTCGGAATTTCTCGTTTTTCGTGGAGGGAGAACGCTTCCCTTCACTTTCTCAAGGAAAAGTCCTCGAAACTAATGTTCTTCGTATCTCACAAAAAGTCGCAATTTCTCGTTCTTCCGCATAATCGCAACACAACAAGCCGATAACAGCGAGGCGTTGCTATCTGTTCCCCGCTGGTGACGCCCACGTTCGTGTCTCCTTTTTCCTCGAGAGCGTGTTACACACGTATCCTGTCCGTTGACCCATGATTTATGCGTCGGCTAGCTCGATCTACGGTTCACCTGGAAGATGGACGTGCCAAGGTTCAGAATATTCGCGAGTCAGTTGTCTGCTAACGGATTCTGCGAACAGAATGCTGAACACGCTCAATGTACGACGGACACCATGAAAACTGTGTCCTCTCCGACGCTCATTCAAAAGACTTAGGTCCATGTTAACGCTCGCGATCCAATCTTAACCGAGCTCTCGTTAGTACAATTTCGCGGGCTTTTCTCTGTTGACCGGCGAGAGAGGATGGCAAACGAACGGTCTCAAATATTGAAGGACCTAATGAAAGCAACGCTAGCTGCTCAAACATAATCTTGTTCTTCTAACACTATAACGACCGGCTACTTTCGAAAGTAATTCCCAGCCGGCGTGGGGCTGGTCTTTGTCCAAAAATGTGCAAATCACTATTTCTCTTATGCGTGTACCATTCTGTATAAATCCAATGAATGGATTCACTAATGAATCTGTGGAGGTGAGTGTGGAATGTTAAGACTGATGTACTCCTAGTTAAACGCTTGCTGCAATGTTTATTCTTTGCCTCTAATAATTTCGCAGACGAGGAAAGACGTTTGCTTCGATGCTTAAATATTGGTTAGCAAAGAACAGAATTTTGTTTCGTCTTAATAGTTAATTCATTATTTGACAGCGGATTTTATGCATTTATGACAACAACGTGTAGCTGCAGTGTAAGACAGTAAAAATATAAGAAAGAATTAAAAAATGAATTTGTATTTCACTCGAGAGATTGTTGCAATTCAGGTACAAAATTTTTATTTTGCATAAAGATCCGCTGTATTCACTATTGTCGTGCAAGAATCATCTTTAAAGGGTTAACCCTTCGCACTCGGTTGTCCCCTCTGAGGCACCACTAAAAATTGCTGTACCATTATTCAAAATATTGCTTACACTGTTAAATATATCGGTATCTAATCAATTATTAAACATTTAGTTATTGTATGAGGTACTATACCAATTTTATATCTACAAAATGTTATAAATCACAAGGAATGGAAATATTCTAGATCGGAAAGAAAGTTTATATATAATTTTGCAGTTAAAATAGCTCCGAGTGCAAGGGTTAAGATGGTTATAAAGGGAAATAAATGTTCATATGCCTCCATTATTTTGCGGTGAATGCAATTTTTATTTTGCATGAAAATCCGCAGTCAAAGTGGCTCTAACGGTTCGATCGCAGTAGCTACAAGAAAAACGTAAAAGGTGGAGCAGCCTACTGACTGCCGTAAACCCTCTATTCTTCTCAGGACGCTTTCTCGAATGCATCCGGACGGCCTGTTCAAGCAGTGAATGGCATTATCAATGTTTGTAGACGAACCATGTATTTAACGAAACAGAACAGAATTTTATTTCATTTTAATAGAAAGTGAACTCATTATTGTAGGATAAGAGTCATCTCTAAAGGATTAAGATGGTTACAAAAGGAAATAAATGTACACTTAGCTCCATCATTTTGCGACGAAGGCAATTTTTATTTTGCATGAAACTCCGCAGCGCGCCGATAACGAACATGTTCATCTGAGCAAGTGGCTCTAACGCTTCGATCGCAGTAGCTACAAGAAAAAGAGCGTGTAAAAGGTGGAGCAGCCTGCTGACTGCCGTAAACCCTCTATTCTTCTCGAATGCATCCGAACAGCTTGTTCAAGCAGTGGATGGCATTATCAATGTTTGCAGACGAACCATGTATTTAACGAAAGAGAACAGAATTTTATTTAATTTTAATAGAAAGTGAACTCATTATTGTAGGATAAGAGTCATCTCTAAAGGATTGAGATAATTACGAAGGGAAGTAAATGTGTACACTTAGCTCCATTATTTTGCGACGAAGGCAATTTTTATTTTGCATGAAACTCCGCAGCGCGGCGGTAACGAACATGTTCATCCGAGCAAGTGGCTCTAACGCTTCGATCGCAGTAGCTACAAGAAAAAGAGCGTGTAAAAGGTGGAGCAGCCTGCTGACTGCCGTAAACCCTCTATTGTTGGCCACTAATCGCAAAAGTTCAGGGCGGCGTTGCCGGTCGTAGCGGTGCTAATAACGGGAAGAGGGGCCGGTCGAAGGTTATCGCGGGTAGAAAAGTAGTAGATCCAGGGGCGTATTTCACCGAAGACAGGTGGCGGTGGTGGTGGTGATTCTTCCAGCTAGCCTGGCAGCCGGCTTGCCAGCCGACCTTTACTTCTCATTGGAGTTTTCGTCTCTGTTTCCGGGGGGAAACAAGCGGTCCGCCGCGGCTCAGGCTTGCTCTCGGCTCCGCTCCGCTCTGCTCTGCCCTGGTCTGCTCTGAACTTCGTGTCGGAATCAGCGGAGCGGTCGAGCCGGGCTGCAGGGTTGTATATCAGAAGGAAAACGTAGCGCTAGGTACACCGGGGCAGGGACGAGGTTTAACGGCTCCCTCTAGGGCTGCCAGTTACCACGGTCCGATGCCTACCCTCTCGACCTGTCCGTCCTAGAATAAAGATGGCCGAGGGTTGCAGGAGCATCCACGGGGCGATCCTCATGGGATTGCAGAAGGGTAAGCGTGTACGTGTACCGGATGGTACGTGTATATAGTATATATGCGCCCCGTGAACAGAGACCCCGGCCCCGGGCTTCTTTTTTCTTTTTTTTTTTACTCCCACTCGTTGCAACCACGACAGACTTGACGAGATGTAAATTCCGACTCGGCCTGGAAGAAAATAACCCGAGAAAGGTACACCTCCCGGAAAGAGACAGCGAGACTCGCCGCCGCGGCTCGCAATTATGAAATTGACTTCGTGTGTCGTTGACTATGCTGTTGGACTTTCCGCGCTCCTACGTATGCTAGCTGCTGTCCGAATACCGTCGCTCTGACGGTTTTGATCGTTGCCGGTGACGCGACGCAGTTTGTTCTATCGCGCCCGTCATCCGCAATTAGGGGTCACCGATTCAGGCTGAGAATAATTAGAAGAATTGAACTAGAAAACCTATTAACCCTTTGCGCGTGGAGCTATTCTAATTCGAGAACCGAATTTTTCTTCCGGCATGAAATATTTCTATTTTATACGATTTTCTTAATTTATCGATATAGAATTGCTTTCTGTAGTTTATTAAAATATTAAATACACTTAGTAATTTATGGAATACAAATTTAACAGTGCAACAAATATTTCGAATAATGGTATAAGAATTATTGGTGGCGTCTTCCCGAATTATCACTCGAGTGCAAAGTCTAGAAATTTAGTCGAAGTTTAGAAATCTTCTTTTACACAATAATCCCGACCGAAACGATTAGATTACATTATCGAGGACGAATAATCGCCGGTAGATGATTAACAGGCTTCCAGTAGACGAAGTGTCAAGACTGCATTGCAGCGGTACTAATTAAAAATTGAAAAACCGACGAAAATCCTATTAATAGATTCACGGTAGATAAACTGTTAAAATTGCAGCGTGTACCGGTACCAATTTGCCAAATTGCTGTACCACGTCCACACGCTTCTGTAAAATATGAAGTGTTTGAGGACGCCGAAAAATTGGGGTTGTTCGGAGCCGTCAAAGCAGAGGCCCCTCCAGGTTGCTGTGTCCGCCATACTTCAGAAAACAACTTCCTTCCCCGTGAAGCAGAGTTTCAAGCGTCGCGCGAGTTACCGGCTGTTCGTGTCCTCGGAGAAACATCCTAGCCACCGGTGGGAGTAGCCGCGTCGCGAGAGGCGTACAAGCTCGAACGAATAAACAGTAATTTAACCCGTTATTAAATTCAAATTAGCCCGACGCCGGGGCGATGTGTAACGCCGGGGCTGGGTGGGTTTGGCTCCTCTAGGTAACCTCCTTCCGAGCGTTGCCGCAATCCATCAACTTCTGGCAGGTTTACATCGCGCGTCAAGATTCCCTGGCGGCGGCTGCCAGCGACGATCAGATAAAACGTAAACGCCGGCCTGAATATGCATGCCTTTTTCGGCTTTTAATATCGTTAACCGATATATCACAAAATTGCCCGGCTATCTAACTCGCCTCGAAATTTCCGATCGGCCTGGATCATCGATCAACCCGCTAAATCCGATCCCCGGTCTCGCTGATCCTCTCCTCTCATTAGAATACCGACACCGGTTTAGAAACATTGGGTAATATCGTCTATGTTTTAACGCGGCCAAGTAAATTCAATTTTAATGTAATTGATTTTCTATGAGAATTGACCTTTAGCCGGACTACAAATTTCTAATAAATTCAATTTTAACATAATCGATTTTCTATGAGGATTGACCTTTAGCCGGACTCCAAATTTCTAATAAATTCAATTTTAATGTAATCGATTTTTTATGAAGATTGACCTATAGCCGGACCCCAAACGAATAAATTCAATTTTAATGTAATAATTGATTATCTATGAGAATTGACCTTTAGCCGGACTACAAATTTCTAATAAATTCAATTTTAATGTAATCGATTATCTATGAGGATTGACTTTTAGCCGGACTCCAAATTTATAATAAATTGAATTTTAATGTAATCGATTATCTATGAGGATTGACTTTTAGCCGGACTCCAAATTTTTAATAAATTGAATTTTAATATAATCGATTATCTATGAGGATTGACTTTTAGCCGGACTACAAATTGCTAATAAATTCAATTTTAATGTAATTGATTTCCTATGAGAATTGACCTTTAGCTGGACTTCAAAATTCCGGTCGCCTTTGCTCCGTCGCACAGTGCGGACAAATGGCCAAAATTTGGCACCTCTCTAGGATTAATTTTGACAAGAAATTAACGATTTTTTATTTTTTTCCATCCTAATACGCGTTTTTTGCAAAAGAAATGTATTTCATATCGTGATATAAAAGTGAAATTAACCAATTATAAAAAATTAACAATATTCATGCATAAAAATGATTGTTATCTGATTAATAGACTGCGGATCTTTATGCAAAATAAATATTGTTCGCATATACTACAAGACACAGCAGCCAAATGGAAACTTCTGGCGTCTTTTAATAGTCTTATTAAGCTGAAACTAATACATTGATGCCCTTAAATATTTCTAACATGTCCACTGCTTGAAATTGTACGTACCCATTCTTGTCATAAATGCATCAAATCCGCAGTCCAATGATTCATAATATAAGTTTCTTCCTAATATGCAGTTTTGCCAAAGGAGTTTATCGCACATCGTGATATAAATGTAATAAGATATGCCAGGTCCGTCCGCATCGTGCATCGGTGTCTGTCTTGTGATGTTTTTTGTGGTAATGAAAACGCCTCAGACATTTGAGCAGGACACGTTCCGCACGTCCTGCGGCGTCGCGACGCCTCGACAGGACGCGATTCGGTCCCAATCGTTCGATGGACACGTTCCCGCGGAAATTCCGACTGAAGCGCCGAGGGACAGCCCGGTTTTACGCCGGTAACGAGATTTAATAAAACCGAAACGACTTTGTACAAATATTGCGCGCGTGACAAGCTCGCGTGTTACCAGCACGACCGGCAGGAACTTCTCCTCGACCTTTTTTCATTTCGTTCTTTCTACCCCGCTCCTTGGGAATTGTATTCCCATTACGTGATTTTCACCGGCGCGCGGACCTTACCTTTTCTCCGTGGACATTTTTCCGAAGAGCGAGTCACCCGAGGAAACTTTCGGAAATCCTCCGAAAAATGCGCGCTTCATTTTACACGTTCGACACCTATTTTGTCTATTCTGCGTTCCAATAACCACACTTTCAGTTTCTGGAAAATTCATTCAGTTGGAAAATTGCATTTTTCTAATACTTTTTGAGAGATTTATTCATTTTATCGTACTATAGTATCTCCATATTGGCACAAACTACAGTTACGAGCAAAACTAATCACACACACTTCAAATCAGAGTAATTTTTTTATGAATGGACCAAACGACTTCAATTTCTCTGTAAAGCTACAAGAGTTAGTTTAGTAAATGACGGCTAATAAATTGTGAAAAACGATAGTAAAAATTGGTTCCCATGACTTTTTTATCTGGCCCAATAACGAAAATTTAAATTATATGTTCGGTCAACTTGTATAAATTATATACGCTCCGAAAATTTCATTGAAATTGGTTAATTGGTTTACGAGTTATAAACGATCAAAACTTGTAATTTGTAGTGTACCATAAAGTGGCAAGTTTTACCATTTTTGATCGTTTAAGTATAATTCGTAAACCAATTAACCAATTTCAATGAAATCATTTAATATATCATTGAATATCATTTATACGAGTTGACCAAACCAATTCCGACCAAATGCATTTTTTCAAAATATTTTTTAGACGTTATTTACTAAACTAATTCTTCTAGCCTTACAGAGAAATCGAAGTCGTTTGGTCCATTCATAAAAAAGTTATTCTGATTTAAATTGTGTGTGATCAGTTTTGCTGCTAATTGTATATTTATTTTGATCGTGACAAAATTGTTGTGTTGCCTATACATTCACAATTAAACAATCACTTTGTTAAGTAGATGCGATACGATCTTTTGATTTTCATTCGTCATAAAAATACGTATCAGGAAATTTCTCTAGTAACTCTTTCGAAGCACTTTCAGCGTCTCGGCGAGCGGCTGATTCTTTCGTTCTTCCATTATTTGATGAATAGCATGCAAACGGACGTTTACGTTTTGACAATGATATTCGGCTTCCTTTGTAAGGCAACAGGGTATTCGGAGGTTTTGCCGTGGACGGGTTTCCATCCCCTATATTTCGTAGCTCAGCAGGATTCCTGAGTGCCTAACTCGACAGAACGTTCTCGTCGGCCAGTGACAGAGCACGGGCCAATATTATCTTCTTCCTGCGGAAGATAATGGATTGTGTTTTGCTGTCGTTAAGCTTCGTGTTCCGAGCCAGAAAACAATCGTGAGTCCTCCAGAAATGTTCTGTTCGACGGTTTTTTGTCCGCGTCAGCAGAACAATCTCGGGAACCAGAGGAAATAGATAAAGAGAACGAAATACGGGTAAGAAATGAAGGTGGTCGGGGTGAAACGCGCGGATCAAGGAGAAAACGGAGTCGTTGATTTGCCAACGATTTTTCAGACAATGACAGGTCCTGTTAACACGCTTCTTCTGCTTCAGAAAAATCTTTTGACAGCCTGGGACAATCAACTAATTAAGCAATTTTTCGATCGTCGTGTCATTCGAGCGAGAACCTAAAGAAACGGCCGGCGGAGTCGTGAAGTCAACCGTAAGACTGCTTGATGGATTACACGTGACAGGGGGCGATAATTCCGCGATAAATCTGAAATTAATCATGGTAACTATCGCGCATGCGAACTTGCGGGACAATGGAAATCATGTACCGAATATGGTAATAGAATTAGCCGCCTGACGGGTGTCGCGAGATACACCGTCAAAGAATGTGCAAGCTATACTTCTTCAACGATCTTTAAGTGAAATATCAGGCGCTCTAAATATTCATGGTTATTCAGGATTTATATCAGAAATGAATTTATGTCAGGCGTTCCAAACATTTATCATGTTTCTATGATTCTACACATTGAATATCTACATACCTGTAGGATTTATATCGGGAATGAATTTACAATTATGCGAACTACACAATTTTTAAAAGAAACCCTTTCGAATTCTAAACTTGTACTTCCTTAATTCTACAATCGTACTCGTTTTACAATTATAGAAATTTATTTTCACATTGTTCCCTGCACTACTCGATCAACTTATAATCATTATTAGACTGCGGACCTTTATGCAAAATAAAAATGGTTTGTATCGATTCCCAGGAATAGAAACTAAACAGAATGTTATTTCTTCTCTCAATAATTTTAATGGATGAGAAATCATACAACTGACATCTTCAATTTTTAAAATTTTCTCAAATTTCCTGCTTCAAACTGCTTTGAACGGCCGTGTGCCATTTTTTGCCACGCTTATGCGTCAAATCTTGTAATCGAATTTTAAGCCTCTTCCCATAGACCAATCTTACTGAAATTTTATATACACACTTGCTTCCGATGACAATAAAAGTAGAAAATAAAATATGGAGTGGATAAAAGCGTGGAGCGTTAAGAATATTGACGTAATCTTCGTAATCTTCGTGTTTCCATTACTTGGAATGTACAGTGTGATCTCAAACGAAAGAAAGATACTTTGAGGTCCTATAGGAAATTTCACGTTGATCACGAATATACCATGTATTAGGGATCACTGGTTGGAGTTTAACTGTTTTTTCACGAAAAACACTCAAAAAACTTCGAAGAAAACGATATTTTGCGAAAAAAACTGTTAAATTCTATTCAGGGACCCCTAGTATGCATATGATATATTCGCGATCAGCGTGAAATTTCCTATAAGAATCCGTCAAGAACAGACTTTTGTCCACTCCGACCATAAGAACGCCGCACTGTGCATCGGTCCAATATAAAGTCCAGCATAAATGTATCGAATCAACATTTCCACTTCTTATTTATCACAGATGCGTTGCCCATTGTAGAGGCATAATCCTCGAAATTCTGCTAAATAATCCGCCGTCGTAAACATCCGCAATCTCTTACCATTGTGATGGGCAGTGTGTGTCGGTGACGGGATGAACTCGGGATCGAACGTACCGGGTCGTCCATTACGCTTATGAAACCACGTAAATTTGTTTCTCTGTCTCGGGGTATATCCTGGTATCGTCAGCGGGGTTTCGAATCGGGGGTAGGTTTGCCAGGGTTGCACGGCGGATAGGTGCGCAAACAAACGCACAAAAGGGAGCAGCCCGTTCCTCTCTGGCCTCCTAGCGAAATATTAGGCCGGTCTTCGGCGGGCTGGACGGCTGGGTCATTGTGTTTTGTACTCGAGGAAATGGCGACGTTCCCGGTCGGCCGCGAATCAGCCCCGAAATATACGGGCGGAGGGTGCAACGCCGCTGACCGGTTGCAGCTCTGCATCCGCAGTTGCAAGCCGCAGTCTCCCGCGAGCGTCAGTTCCAGAGCGGCGGAGGAGACTAAAAAGCGAATAAATAGTGGCGTGGAGAGGCACCGGGCAAAGGACAGACGACCAGACCGAACCAGAGCAGCCCCTCGGCCTCCACCACCCCCTCGCCATCCGAAACCAGCCGCATACGGTATTACGGTCGTTCGTCGATGCACGGAGAGCAACCCCCGCAGCCCGGCTAAATCCCAAACCGTTTCCGTGAATTATTTCCGGCATTACGAAAAGTGGGACGGCATACTTTAACCCGCGCAAGAGCTTCGGCTTGTACTTAATTAATCGTTTCCCGGGATTTATTATCGTCTACGGCGCGCCGTTCGCCCCAACGATTCCGCGAACCTCTCTACCGTGCAAGACGCCATTTATTCGAGCCTCCGCGCCATTTCCGCAAGAATACGTCCCGCTCACAGTTTGGTTCTTCCCGGAATGCATCCGAACGACCGGTTCAAGCTGTGGATGGCGTTATCAATGTTTATAAACGAACTATGTGTTTAACGAAACAGTTTATCTGTAACACAAACGGTGTTCAATCAACGACTGACAAATTTATTTTACAGCACCTTTACTTCCTACAGTTTTGCCTCTCACTCATTATGTTTCTTTCTCATTCTCATCACTCATATTCACACAAGAAGCATCGTTTTGTTATTTCATTGATGATTGCATAAATTCGTGCACGATTTTCGTGGACGTTGCATAAATTCGTGCACGATTTTCGTGGATGTTGCGAACTTTTTTAATTGTAGATGGTGGAATATGAGCTTTTCATACTCTATGTCATGACAATAGCCAATGAGAAGGCGCCCACCGATTTGATTAATCGGCTGTGCCCTATTCGTTACAGTTTTGTTTTTGCGATGCCACCGATGCTCAGTTTAAACTCTGACCAAGCAACCGACACGACGTGTTCGTTTTGCTATTCTATTTAATACATACACACTTTTTGTAAAGCGGAAAATAAACTATATCTTTTATTATTAAAATATAGACGCGTTATTTTCAATAGTAGAAAAGAATGAAGAATGATCTTGAGATCTAGAAAATAATGTTGGGAGAAACTTCTCCAGCATCGTTGGATGCAACCCTTAATTAAAAATACAAATTACTCTGTTTCAACGCGCTGTTGTTGCTACCAGCTGATCCCAGCATACTACTCGACTGTCGCGTTCGGCTTCCCCACGATGAATTATGCGAAATAATATTAGAAGTTGCCAAATTCTCCGGCCGGTGTTTTGTCCGGATGTGATGTATTCGGCCGGGTTATTAGAAAAGTTGGGGAATTAGGGGCCAGCGCGAATGAAACCCCGCAATGTATTTATGGCGTTGCGTATCAGAGTTTTCGCGGGAGCCGAAATGTTCGCGAGGTATCGATTACCGAAATGGTGGAGGATGGTGGCTGAGAAGTTGTTCGAGTATTTATGGACATTGTCAAGCGGAAAAGGTGGTCCGTGATCGACGAGTTTTCGCGACTTTTGTAGCACGAGCATCTAAATCTTCGCACATTTTGATCTTGGATTTGATTCCTATAACCATTTGTCCCTAATTCGTGTCAAGTTTAGTTACAGGGTTAAACTTTGCTTATAAAAGAATCTCAGTATTTTAACCCTTAGCACCCTTAGCCTTAACCTTAGCTATATTATTAAATATGTTGGTATCTAATCAAATTACGAAACATGTATGTATTTTATGACGTATTATATCAATTTCATATTCATACAAAAAATAAATTAATACAGAATGGAGTTATTCTAGGTTGGAAGAAATGTTTAATGTTCGAGTTAAAATAGCTCCGAGTGCAAAGGGTTGAACAAGTTAGTATAATAATTGACCGAAATACAGTTGAATTAAATTACATGAAATAGAAGAGGGTGGAAAGTGGAGTATTTTGTAAAAGGTTACGGATCATCCCCTTAAAATTACAATTTCAATTTCAGCGTGCAGAAGTAGGTACAGCATTAAGTAAATCTATTGAATTAAAATAAATAGGCCAGAATTAAAATAAATCTACTTGAATTAAAATAAATGTACTTGTGAATTAGAATAAATCTATACTGAATTAAAATAAATCTATTGAATTAAAATAAATCTATCGAATTAAAATAAATCTACCGAATTAAAATAAATCTATTGAACTAAAATAAATCTATTGAACTAAAATAAATCTATTGAACTAAAATAAATCTATTGAATTAAAATAAATAAAATGAATTAAAGTAAATCTGCCGGGCGTGCAATGAGAAATATTCCAAATTCCAGTGTAGGCCAGATTGGGGGGAGGAAAGGAACAGAACGATGGCATTCGAATTAGTTTTTTTACAACAAAAGAGCAGGGAGACAGTGAGAAGCGTCACGAATTCTGACGAACCGAATAAAATTGTGCCGAAAGTAGGGAGAACGCGATGCACACGGGACAAGCGAGCTTCGGTCTCATACGTCGCGCTTCTTTTCAATGCATATCACCTAATAGAGATTGCTCGTCGCTCACAGAGCAATTCTGGCGATGAGGGTAACGAAAAACAAAATTCTCGAGCGCACGATTGTTGCTTTTCTCGCATTATTCTCAGCGCGTCTTTTTATTGCTCCTTTATGGACCTGCATCTGCGCGAATTGCTGTACATGCTCGTCGAAAGTATTTCTGACACTCTTCTCCATATCACTAAACGCTGTTTCTTCGCTTACTTCAACGCGTCGACAGACATTTTGTTCGCGTCGTTTTGACGATCTGTTAGAAGACGCTCTTTCGCTTTTTCCGATTGCCAATTGATCTTAAACGATGAGCGTCGTCCATTCGCCGTAGCCGATACTGCGGAGAAAATGTTTTAGTCGATGAACGCCGTCAATTCGCTGTAGTCAATACTGCCGAGAAAATGTTTTAGCCTCGACGAACGTCGTCCATTGACTTCAGTTAGTTCTGTAAGAAAAACCCTTCATTGTCAAATCACTACAGTTGCTGCAGAAAAAATGTAATACAGACAAAGTAATAATTAGGCTGCGGATCTTTATGCAAAAAATAAACATTTCTTACCTGAATTGCAACAAACTGGAGTGAAATGGATATTTATTTTCTTCCCTATTTTGTTTAGTAGGTTGAAAATCATATAATAGTATATTTAAATTTTCCTGATATTTTTGCTATTTTAAATCACACCTGCTCATTTTACCACGCTTATATTAACTTGCCGAGTTGTTTATCATAAATTCATAAAATCCGCTGTCTAGTAATAATACTCTGCCGAGCATAAGGAGAACTGAAATTTCAGTCTTAAGTTATTGTGATCTCCATACCACTTGTGCACATCTATGGAAGATCAGAGTGAAACGTCACTTAAAAATTCACGGTAACAGAAGAAACTTGATTGCAAGAATTGCTTAAACGTGCCTAAGCAGAATTTAACCCTTGCCGTATCATATTCTTTACAATTACAATGATTAAAACGCCTTCATCCCGAAAAATGTCGTAGAAGAGAAAAGAAAAATGTTTTTTTATATGACTAAATTTATTTGAATGCTTAAATATTGATCACAAACGAATCAAATTTCATTTCAGTTAAAAAGAAAGGCGTAAACATTCATATTTGTTAGACTTTGTCGAAAATCTTCATGACGAGTGTGGCTCGTCAAACTAGATTGCGAGCAAACAACGAGAAGATCTAGTAAATTGTGAAAGTCAATTTGATAGTGTGTTTGATATCTCGTCTCGCATGACGCGCGCGTTTCCCCCGCGAAAAAGATGGCTGTCCGAGACTAAAACGGTCCCCGTCTGTTCCGCAAAACATTCTATATTTATTCAGCAGATATTCACACTTAGTTTTACATTTATAGCGCGGCTCGAACGCGACGTGGACACGATAAGAACGGGAAGGGGAAAAAATAGGCGAACGAGCTGATTTACGTTTCCGTTCCGTCCCGCGCAACGTGTTTCTTGATCCGGCGACGTAGAACGCGTACACGCTCGCATTCATCATACTCGCGTATGGCCGCCACGAGACCGGGCAATTTATGCGTGTTTTGATATTCTCGCCCGGCTATTCTTCTCTTCTTTTTTTTTCATTTTTATTTTCGTTGACTCGCGTCGCTCGAATATATTAGATGGGCGGGGGCAGAGAGAGAACGACACACGGCCGTGGATAACATCGCAGGACCGGCGAACAGCTACGGCTGCTACCCCAATAAATTCGTACCCCTAAAACCCATAAAAATGCATTGGATTCGCGGGATTCGAACGCGCAAACCTCGCTATAGTCTTTTCGGTCAGAAATTGTTGATAAGCTGACATGGCGACAGGGGTGCCGGGAAACGAGTCTGATACCCGAAATGCATTTCGCTGTACTCTGATTAGCTCGAGAAAATTTCTTTATTTCGGAGTCGTATAAAGTTCCATGGAAACAGTTACGTAGAAAATGCAGTGCGAGTAACTGACCGACCAGACAGCGGATTTTATGCGTTTATGACAGAAAAGAAGCAGATGTAATTTAAAACAGTAGAATTTTATAACACTGTTATATTATTTTCAACCTATTAAAAACGTATTAAGGAAGAAAATAAATTTCTATTTCACTCCAGTTTGTTGCGAATCAGGTAGAAAATTCTTATTTTGCATAAAGATCCGCTGTCTGGAGGTATTATATCAATTTCATATCCATAAAATGAGAAAATGATGTACAATGGAATTATTCTAGACCGGAAGAAATGTTGAATTTTCAAGTTAAAATTAGTCCGACTGCAGTGGGTTAAAATTATGAAACCTCAAAATTCATTTTTCTCGAAAATGAAGCTTGTAACGCAATTTTATTATTCTTTATATTCGTCTTATTTTTAGCTGTACTTCATTTCTATCACGAATTTTGCGTCGTGCTGTATTCTTTACATATTCTCCAATGGCTATGATATCGATAACAATAAAATAGAAAATCATTTCGGTTCAGCACTAAACCCGCCGAGCCTTAAAAGTAACTGGCTCATATTCGCTTATAAAATTGACGAGATTGATTTTATTCAAACTTCGTGCGGCTCTAAATCATTTTTATTGTTTCAATAATTGGTTCAGTCTTGAAATAAACGAACGGGAAACATATTTAGCCATTCAAAATGTCCATCACGAGACCGAGCCGATGTTAGAAAATGTTGACGCGCGAAAGATTCGCCGCAACTTTCCTTTCACAATTAGATTCGCGTATGAGGCCGCAGTCACCCACACCTCGGGACTACCAATCTCGTATCGCTGTCCGGCGATAGCCTACTGAACGGATCGTAAAACGAATATTTTACCGTCCAATAACGTTTACGTTCGTTCCCCGCCTAATGAAACTCTGAACGGACAGTGTACACGGGCTAATTCCAATTTTCGTGAGCCGAGGACGATAAAAACGTGGATTTGCATAAACTAGCGCAGTCTAGGTATTACGGCGGCGTTGCCGAAGGCACGCCGAGAGGAAAAGAGGTCGGGAAAACCGGAAAGCGGTAGAAAAAGAGAGAAAACGACGTCGCGACACGGTGGCAGTCTAGTCTGTGTCCTGAAAATCGGAATATAGGATGTCGTAAGTCTTTTGAGAAGCCGAAAGCAACCGGTGGATTTTTATTTCAATTCACGGGGCAATATATTATTTGCAAAGCTCGGGCTCGCCGGGAACACACGCACCGCGTCGCGCGCGCACACCAGGATATCTCGAGGCGCCCACCTCCGCCACAAATCCTATCCGCGAAAACGTGAAACCTTTCGCCGGGGCCAAACGCTTTCTATACATCTGTAACGACGCGAATAACCTTTATGCCTCCCCTTCAGACCCCCACCGCCTCCAATGCTACAGCCTTTTCCCTCTTACGAGGCAACCCTCCTTCGCCATCCCCGCGCACAACCCCCTCGACTACTCGTTCTACCAATCTATCGGTTTCGGCAATTGCATTCTAGAATTTATTTTCCACGCACGAATGCGGAGATTGGCCGGACGCATCAAACGACCGGGTCGAGAGTGAAACGCCGCTCCTATTCTTTCTCTCTCTTTCTCTCTCTCTTTTTTCCCTGTTCGCCTCTTCGGCCTTTTTTTCGGCGCTTTTTACACGCGCCCGCGCGAAACGGCACCCTTGGGATCGAACGGAATTACACCGCCCGGAGAATCCTCCAGCTAATTTTCGAATACTAAACGGCCCGAGACTCAGGTTCGATAATTATCGAGGCTTCGATTTGCCCGATATTCGGGTCAACGAGCGATGAGCAGCCGATTTCGTATTATTACTTGGTAAATATTGGATCGACCGCGGCCAGATGCGATCCGAATCCTCTGGAGGAGGACGCCGATAGCCGTCGAGTCATTTGCGCGCTCTCTGCGTCTTTTTAATCGACCGGGAAGATTCACCGAGGAACGTGTTCTAGTATAATTTCTTGAGTATTTCAGGAATTTATGGTTGATGCTTCGCGAGGTAATTAAGGGAATGTCGGAGGATGTTGCGGACGAAATGATTGTCTTGGGAGGAGGCGAGGATGTTTGCTGGAATTGAGGAAGTTCCTGCGAATTTACACTTCTTCGCTTTGGATGTACATCGCGGATGAATCGTCCACAACGAATATACGATGGGCGGAAATCGGAATGTTTATATTTAATGGCTGTACTCTGTTCGAACGAACACTGTGAATTTCTTTGAACAGGTTTAATCCTCATCCGCCCCTCGTGTCAATTTGACACAGTTTTCCCGAATATAAATTTATTTGCAGGTAGATTTTCCCGAAACTTTGTGTCATTTTTTATTTTTTAAATGCGGAACATATAACCGAAAAACCTAAGATGTAAATGTTACCTCATCAATTCGACTAAAAACACATCGAAATTCTTTTTATTTTGTATCACTGTGCCAATTTGACACCGAGGGACAAATTCAGTTCGTAAAATGAGGGATGGATGAGGGTTAAACTTGTCTATGCAGTTTCACTGTCTCAAACACCGTCTCAAAACATTAAATTTAGTGTCTCAAGCCTAAATAAAGGTGTCGTATCGACTAGGAAATATTCATTTTGCTTTGAAGTATTTTATTTTATTTTACTGAATAAAAAGATTGATTTATGTTGGAGTTATGCAAAGTTCCATGTATGTAGACAGTTACAGTAGCGGAAAAAAGTTTAAGATCGCTCTAAAGAAGACGATAATTTTTTAAATATTGTATTATACGATTTGAATTTTTTGAGGAAGCTAGAGCAATTAGTTTACTAAAGGATGTGAAAAGGAATTTTTTCAAAAATTGCAATTGATCGGAATTGTTGAAAAAATACTAAAAGTTGATTTTTTAACCTTTTTTTTGTGGGCCTATATCGAAAATTTAAAAAATACGTTTTGTAGATCTGTGTCAATTAAATATATACTCTAAAAATTTCATCGAAATCGGTTGACGTTGCAATGAGCTACAAAATTTAAAGATGGTAAAAATTGCAGATTTTCACGATCTATTGCCGAAAATCTTGAAAGTCTGCAATTTTTACCATCTTTAAACGTCTATAGCTCATTGCAACGTCACCCGATTTTGATCAAATTTTCAGAATATGTTTAATTGACACAGATCTACAAAACGTTTAAATTTTCAATATAGGCCCACAAAAAGAAGTAAAAAATTCAACTTTTAGTATTTTTTCAACAATTCCGATCAATAGCAATTTCGAAAAAAATTTCATTTCACATCCTTTAGTAAGCTAATTGCTCTAGTTACGCAAAAAAGTTCAAATCGTATAGTACAATATGAAAAAAGTTATCGTCTTCTTTAGAGTGGTCTTAAACGAGAAAAAATACTGAAAAAATGCTGAGCAAGAATTATGTATTTATAACAAAAATGAGCAGGCGTAATTTAAAACGGTAAAACCACTACAAAATTAAAAAACACTATTATTTTCAATCTGATGAACATAGTAAAAGTGAAAATAAATTTCGATTTCGCTCCAGTTGTTGAAATTCAGCTGGAAAATTGTTAGTTTGCATAAAAATCCGCTGTCTCGTGATTACCGAAAAAAAAAAAAATAGTCGGACAAAGGAATGTTCATCGCGAAGCTTCTGCGAACGGTTGGAAATGATTTCGTTCGTTCAAACCAATTCATCTTGCGCCGAACGCCGGTGGGCAGCGCGTGCCCAGACAAAGGGTTAAGCGTGGTTATTAGGGAAAGAAGTTTCGCGTCGGTCTAAAATAATCGAACGATGCAGCAGGGTGAAAGTACGATGAAACAGCGTCGGATAGGTTTGCACAGAAGAGCGCCGATAAATTTCCCGCGAGCGTTCACGTGCGGCGCATGAACAGAGGTGGAACGCGTGCAGAGGCGGTCCTACTAAAGCGTGGTATTGGCTCGTAATTCCATGCGTTTGACCGCGTTTGATTCACATCAGACAGTCGCGATTCTCGCCGAATGGATTTCCGACCGAAGTCTGGAACCGACAGCTTCCAGTGGCCGCGCTGATACGGGGTAATCGATTCGACCGCAGCGGGTTCCGAATCGGCCGATACGCCTCGTCGTCTCGCGACGCGTCGCGTCGCCTCCCGTTGTCAGGACCTTCTAAGAGTCTGTTCTAATTTCAACTTGTCGGTCATGTTTAATTCAACCGTAATGCGAGATGTCACGCGAGTCGTTTCGCCGCTCGAAGATCCCGCTTAACGACCCCGCCCGGCTCCAAGAACGCGATTCCGAAACTATCGGGACCACCGAGCACGGTAATTCGCTTCGGGAACTTATCGTTCATGTATAATTCAGCAGCCAGTCTTTCGGTCATATACACCGGCGACATGGACGGTACACTCTGTCGCTCGAAAGAACACGGCCGGTTGCAGTTTCTTGAGAATCGACCACGTCAATTTATTTCCCTGGACGATGTTAGTTTGCAGATTCTCTTGTAAGTGTCTACTGGACCCTGCCATTCATTTTAGGATTACAGTGAGTAATAGTTTATGGGAGAAGAAGAACATTTAGACAGCGGATTTCATGCATTTACGACAAAAATGAACGCGTGTAATTTAAAACAGTAAAAACATTAGAAGTATTTTGAAAACTGTTATATTATTTTCAGCATACTAAACATGTTAAGAAGGAATTTCTGTTTAACTTCAGATTGTTGCAATCAAGGTAAAAGATTTGTATTCTGCATGAGGATCCACTGTCTAGTTATAAATATTTAAACATACTTTTTATACATGTACAGTTATACGGTCGGAAAAGTCTCCGTACTTTAAAACTGACTAAATAAGTGGTTGAGCCAAAATTACAGTAAATGCTGCACGCCTTGACACCAACCATAGATGCACGTCTGTTTTTATTTAACACTTTGAAGGATCTCTCTCGACAACTCTGGTAGACACGTTGTACCACGTTGTAACTTATTAATTCATAGAAAAATTCGTAAACAAGTTCATAAACAAGTTCATAAGCCAGTTCATAGACAAATTCATGAACAAGTTCATAAACAAGTTCATAGACAAATTCATAATCAAGTTCATAGACAAATTCATAGACAAATTCGAAGACAAGTTCATAGACAAATTCATGAACAAGTTCATAAACATGTTCATAAACAAGTTCATAAACAAGTTCATACACAAGTTCATAGACAAATTCATGAACAAGTTCATAGACAAATTCATGAACAAGTTCATAGACAAGTTCATAAACAAGTTCATAGACAAATTCATAATCAAGTTCATAGACAAATTCATAGACAAATTCGTAGACAAGTTCATAGACAAATTCATGAACAAGTTCATAAACAAGTTCATAAACAAGTTCATAAACAAGTTCATAAACAAGTTCATACACAAGTTCATACACAAGTTCATAGACAAATTCATGAACAAGTTCATAGACAAATTCATGAACAAGTTTATAGACAAATTCATGAACATGTTCATAGACAAGTTTATAGTCAAGTTCATAATCAAGTTCACAGTCAAGTTTATAGACAAGTTCATAATCAAGTTCATAGACAAATTCATAGTCAAGTTCATAGACAAGTTCATAATCAAGTTCATAGTCAAGTTCATGAACAAGTTCATAATCAAGTAACGGAGAGAGCAAAGTCGTCCCAGATTTACTTTTACTCGGTTAATGCGTCGATGCATGTAAAACACCCGTTTACGTAAAATGTTCTCCGGTTTTTACGCTGCGGCCGCTTGCAACTGCCGCTCGTAAATCCCGACTTTCCGGTGATATCGACCACCAGCACCTGGACGATCCTGAATTTTATTCTGATGTCCCACGGCGCTATCGTCTCGTAACGAAACAGATGAACTACCAGTTACGATCGGATCGCGATCCTGCGGGAGCCTCGTGGATTTTTCAAATAGGGAAATGAGTCCTCGCGAATGTATCCTCTCTTCACTTTTTATACGTTTATCATTTTTGTACATTTTCTTCGCGGTTCTGAAAGTATCGTAAAACTGTTTCAAGTGTCCACTCTTTGGACGCTGTTTCGGCGCTTTATAGTCTGAAGATGGAGGTTTATGACAAAAATTGACAGCGGATTTTATGCGTTTGTGACAAAAATGAGCAGGTGCAATTTGAAACATTGAAAACGTTAAACGAATATAAAAATACTTGTATTCAACCTATTTTTTTCAATCTATTGGACATGTTAACAGAGAAAATCTGTTGCGATTCAGGTAGAAGAAATTTGTTTTGCATAAAGATCCGCTGTTTAACCATAAGTGACTGACGTGTATTGTATTATAAAAATCACAAGATTAAAATTATTTATATTGTGTGCGATTTTTATTATAATATATACCGGAATGAAGAAATCTATTCAATCAATTCCCATGAGAACATCTGTATAATTTCAATAGTTGTACAATAAAATAAAATAGCGAGACAATTGAATTAATATATTCGACTTTTATTCGACCGATTGAGTACGAAGCCGCCATGGCACGCGTGATAAAATGATTATGAATGATTTCCACCCGGAATGCTGCCGGTTCGTTCGCACACAATGAGGAAAATTTCGATTTGACGTTCTGTTTCTCGGATGAAGTGGAGAATACCTTGTTCACAACTAATTGCGAGGTTAATTGCCGTTAAAACAGTGATTATCGATGTCTCATCTCCTCAGCGGCTGATGTTGAGGTCTCCGAAAATGGAGCAGGAGCTTCCGAAGTGGTCTAATGTAACTCGCTATCTTCCTAATCATCGGACGTGCTCCCCAAGTGTCGCGATGTCAAATTACGTTTCATTCCATTGTGATAAAGGGACGGTTTTCGATCGTAGCTGAAAGGGGCTGGCCGAGCGTTTAAGGGCGACGTAAACCTTTATCCCCGATAATCCGATGGTCGTTTGAACGAGGAGCGGATTCGATCTAGCATCTTCGGGGCTGGGGCACTAGCGGGTGCGTGTTCTGGACAGCGGTTGTCCAGCCTCCCTTGGGACAATCTTGTCGGCAGGCCTCCGCCATTACCTGGTCACATTGTACCTCTACCTAGTAACCCCGGACACACGATATTGCATCTGATGCGAAATCTGCCGGGCTGATCGGATGCCTGGTGTCTCTAGTCTGCATGGTTACCTTCGATAACCTCGTTCGGTCCTATAGCTCAGTCGCCTGTTCTAGCCCCGGCCCAGGGAAAGAGAGGACAAAGGCTTGAGGTCCGAGGGAGCAGAAACGGGACACGTCGACACACGGCTAGCAGGATTATAGGGTCGCGTTGGTCGCACTGGGCTCCCTCGGTCCTGCGCCCGAAGGTCCCCAGATTGAATTATCTGCCATGAAGAGGGGGCTTGACCTCCGCTATCGCGATAGTGGAAAGTCAGAGAAAACCGGAGTGGCCACTAATCATGTAACCCCCGAAAACACAGGCGGGAGAAACTCGGCTCGGGACACGAAACTGCAAGATATTACCCGGGAGGAACAAAGAAAACAACGTCGACCGCGACCAAATACCATCTTCCTCTTAAATCATCTCGATTGCCTTCTCTGGCCAGTGTCTGTCCCTGGTATATTGCTAAGATGCTGCTTCTCCAGGACTTCCGGCTTCGGCGTTAGTCATGCTCGATGCCCTGCGTCGGATCTGTAAACGGATCTCGCCAGAGAAATGAAACTCCCTTATCTGTCCTTTGAGGAGGAGTCAGCTAGCTGCTCGAAAGTTTGCTGATCGATGTCTGCGCTAACTTCTCCGGAGAAAAAATCTTCGCTCTCGTCGATCTGCGGGGGAGTCTAACAAGCGTAACTGTGTGTACGGAACTTGGGAGGAACAAGAGGAGTCCAAAATCTGCTTAAGGGGTAGACTCGTTTCTTGGTAATGCGAAGATGGGGTTTTTCGGTAGGTAAAGGCGATAGATACAGGATCAATCTAGGCCGCGATCGCTCTCAAAAGTACTATTTTTACGTTTACGAGGTGTAATTTGCATTATTCGGTAGCATGTTGCTGTCGTAGCTTCATGAAAATAGCTACATGCGCAGCTTTATGCTTCCGAATAAAACAAATTACGACTCGTAAACGTAAAATTGGAATTTTGGAGGCGATGCGGCCTAGATTGATCATTCATCTGGCGCTCTTGACTACTGAAAAAACCCCGGTTTGTGTTATTCGGAACTGAGAAGGCGCATCCCGCATCTTTGCAATCCTGGAAACGAGAGTCTAACCCTTTAAGAGGACCTTGTCTGCGTGGTCATTTGTCTGCGTGGCAGTTTGAATGTACAAAACCGGGAAAGTAGTCCAGTCAACGAAAAGTTGTAGAAGGAAATGGAAGGAATTTGGGTCTTTGTTTGGACTAGTGTTAGGAGGTAAACATATTAAAAGTCCCCACTCCTAGGAGGTGGGCGGGTTGCAGGGGGGCACGTAGAAGGTCCCCTTTTTCGGGTTTCCGCTTATATCTCGGAAACTATGTGTCCTAGCCATAAGACCATTCTGTACAAAATTAAAGCTGACAAAATGTGCCACAAGATTGATTGGATTCAGTTTTTCGCTATGTCGCATAGTTTCCGAGATATCCGCGTCCAAAGTTCACTTTGGTATTATTTGTTCGAGTTAGTGTTTTTGCTTCGATTTCAATTTCAACTTTCCTTTTTCAGTTCCACTCCCATTTTCCGCTTTCAACATCACTTTCTCAATTTCAACTTCAATTTTTTAAATTCCACTTCACTTTCAACTTCACCTTTTCAATTTCCACTTCCATTTTTCAGTTTCAACGTCAATTTCTCAATTTCAACTTCAATTCCAACATCAATTTTTCAATTTCAAAATCTCATTTTCAACTTTCTTTTTTCAGTTTTCACTCCTATTTTCCAGTTTCAACATAAATTTTTCAAATTCCACTTCACTATCAACTTCACTTTTTCAATTTCCACTTCCAATTTCCAGTTTCAACATCAATTTCTCAATTTCAACTTCATTTTTTCCATTTCAACTTCAATTTTTCAATTTCAACTTCAATTTTTCAGTTTTAACATCAATTTCTCAAATTCAACTTCAATTTTTCAATTTCAACTTCAAATGCACGTAGAAGATCCCCCTTTTCGGTTTTCAAAATTAAAGGTGACAAACTGTGCCATAAGATTGACTGCATTCAGTTTTTCGCTATCTCGCATAGTCACTAATTGTGAAAAAGAAATTTTTGCCTCACGTATTTGGCCTTATTTGAATAGCTAACTGTTAAGCACAATTAGTGAAATTTGAGCGCGGATATCTCGGAAACTATGCGAAATAGCGAAAAACTGAATCCAATCAATCTTGTGGCACATTTTGTCAGCTTTAATTTTGTACAGAATGGTCTTATGGCTAGGACACATAGTTTCCGAGATATAAGCGGAAAACCGAGAAAGGGGACTTTCTACGTGCCCCCCTGCAACCCGCTCACCTCCTAGGAGTGGGGCTTTTAGTATGTTTACTTCCTAACTAGTCCAAACAAAATCCCAAAGTTAAAAATTGTGTTCCTTCCATTTCCCTCTACACCCCCCTTACGAGCATTCATTGACTGGACTAAAGAAATGAGTTGGATCGAAAATGTTGTGAAGAGAACAGCCAAGTTTCTAGATGGGACGGCTCCGTTTGATAAGATTCATTCCGAAACCGGGGTATCCTCGAACTTCATCACGGCTTAGAGACCGTCGCACTGCTTTGACAGGTAATAGAGAGAAGACCGCCAGCTGATAGAGATCCTTCATCGATAACGAGGTCAAAGGGTTGCTGGGGACCGACGACGTTCGAACGCATCCGCTGCAAACATTCCGCAGAACCGGAGGACAGATGCGGTGTACGGTATCAGCAGTCGGTGCCGGAACCTCTGTCGTCAGAGTATCCTTTGGGGTGTCCGCAGATGTGCCGAGCGCTGCACCCTCCTCCAAGGATGCTACGTAGCTGACCACCACGGCTTGGCTATTCGTGGTTTTGACAAGGTCGAGACAGGCTACCTGTCGTTCGGCCGACCAGATTCTTGGTCAGTGACTATTAAACGTTACATCCTGCGGTACCGCGACGGAACCGCGAAACCTGCCAACCACCTGATTATCGGATACGTTCCGCGCCGACAGAACTCGCCCGCTCGAATTTTCCCGGAGTTTTCTGACTGTCGGGAAATACTGGGAACGTTGCGGAGAACGTTTTACCACGAGTCCTTTGAGATGAAACGATCCCGCGCGCCCCGTTGAATTAGCGGTGCTGGCTGCTGGAGGTTGTCCTGAATCGTTTAGAGTTTAGAGGATTGTAAGCCTGAGATTTTTTACGAAACATTTTACTGTAAACTTCATTCTGGCGAACGCAGAGAATAGCCTGGGTTGAGAGGTACCGTTACTTGCAGTGACTCCCAGTAATATTCGGACGGTCTAAAAAAGCGATAACTTTTTTAATATTGGATAATATTGGACAGTACATTAAGTTTGGGTACTATTTAAGTACTCACCGTCCAGTTCCACTGTATAATCATTACTAGACAGCGGATTTTATGCGCTTATGACGAAAATGACAGAAATTTAAACATATTCAGAAAGAACATAAACATCCACTTCACTCCAGTTCGTTGCAATTCAGGTACAACATCTTTATTTTGCGTAAACATCCACTTCCTACTTATTACTCGACTCCACTCGGCTAATTTAAATGTGGAAGGAATCAAACGAGACTTAATAACAAGATTAATGTATACTTTCATTTATAAATGATATTAACTACGTTCAAAAGCTTAAAAGAAATTTATTGATTGCGTCATTTATTGATCGGCCAATACTGAGATCCATCGTTTCTTCGATTCGTTTCATTTCAAACCTTCACGGTTTACTTAGTCCACATGTCACCAACATGGAATCAACACGTTATTACATAGCCTTAAATAATTTCAATTAATACTTGTTATAAGCATGTAAGTCTTACAAATTTCAAAATCTTACTTGAGAAAATAGTTTCAGTTAACAATACAAAATATATTTTTGATTATTCTTACAGACGCAATACGGAAATTTATATATTCTTGAAAATGGTCTGGATTTTAGACCGAAACGTTGAATTAAATTTCATGTAATATTTTGCAAACTTGCTATATTTTTACAATTGATTTACAATTGAACCAGTGCGCCAATATCACAAATTGTAGCTTAAAAGAAATTATTCAGCAGAAAGAGTAGAGATTGCTAATACTAATAAAAAAAATATGTCAAAAGAACGAAGTGTCAAGTCCTAAACGGGGCACAGCTGTAAGGATTCGAAATCCCGGCTTGTCTTAATGACGCACGTTCAGCGTATGCAAAGCGAAACAATCATTGTCGATCTGCACGAATCTGATGTATCATTCATAAGACCGTCGCGTCGAGAGACCGTAGCGAAATTACACGGCTTGTGGTTGATAAAAAGGAAAGTGGCGTTTATAGACTGTTTCAGTAGGTTATCGAATAATATAGGTACGAATACATTGCGCATATTTTGTCGTCGGGGTGTTGCAATCCGATACACAATTCGATCGATAATTCCCATGCATATCGCGCTCAATTAACGTGGAATATATTGAAATTTACATTTATCGGTTAACCGGGGTCAACGAAAACATCTTGCACTTTATGCGCGCGTTTGCGCAGCTGTTGCGAACCTCCCGTGAGAAACTGCTGTACATTTTCCATCCGTTTAACGGTCGAGACACTATCCGCGGCAGTTTATGTAATTCAACGTTGATCGTATCAATAATTATTTCCAACTATGTAATAGATTAGCTGACTAGTTTTCAACGAATTTGTTTAACCTTCGCGTAATCACACCCCTGCATGTTTTCAGTGAAAAATGTAAAGAAAACACTTTGACATGACGTATGTAGAAAAAGATCACAAAATTGAATATAACAGAAAAATTCTCTATCAAAATTCTCTATCAAAATTCTGTATAAAAATTCTGTATAAAAATTCTCTACAAAAATTCTTTATAAAAATTCTCTATAAAAATTCTATATAAATAAAAATAATAAATTTAATAATTGCAATTGTTTTCTGTGAAATATTCGTGAAATATTTTCCATTCGGTAATTTATCGTGTACGTTTTAATAAGTCGGGGGTGCGTTTGCACCCCTACACGTAGAGCCAAGGTTTATCTTTCTACTATGGTGTTCTCGTGACTTGACGCCATTAGGCTTTTTCTTGGGGGGGGGCCATGTTGAGTCCCTCTTTTATTCCGGAGTGTCAGGTTTTTGACATTTGATAGGAAGATGCTGTCTTTTTCGATCGAACGGAAGAACTGAGCCGCGAATTTCGCGACTTGGGCGGTCCCCGGCCATCTGTCGCGCTTCTATGGGGATATTATGGTGGCGCAATCAACCCTATCCACACGTACGGCCGCCCTCGCGGGTCCATCCCCTTATCGGGGCGCAATAATGGAAACTACGTCGTCGATTCTATTTTCTCTCCCTTGGGAACCTGGCAACCGCCCCGGCACGGCGCGGCGCACGGGGGTCCGGGACTACAGCTCCGGCCCGCGCAATAATGGTTATTTATTAGCGTTAAATCAAATGCGTTAGCACCGCGCGGCTTTGCGCCAGCACCACCCCCGCCCCACCGCCCAATATATATGATAATAGTGATAATAATGCCGGAACCCGACCACTTCCGGTGACCAATTCCCGTTGCGGTGACGAACCGTACAAGAAAAACTAGCCGCCCCCACCTCCGCGCGCGTTGAATCTGATCACACGATGCAGGCAGTGCACCGTGTTCTAATTAGAATTGGTAATTGCCAGATTTGCTCTCCAGTATTCCAACGAATAAATAATTGGAACAATGCTGCTACGGCCTCATTGTTCTCGGTGCCTTTAATCTTCACATCGATTTCATTTGTTCCTACGATACACCAATGCTGTCCGCTATCGAGACCAGTCGAACCACTGGTTTCTCATTTTTTATTATTAGTGAACATGTGACAGGGATCGGACAAAGGGACAATCCATCTTGACTTCTCAGAAGGTTATACAGGGTGTCCCAAAATTCGTGAAAATCCCGAAAGGGGGTGCTTCCTGAGACCATTTCAAGCGACATTCTCCATTGCAAAAATGTTATTTATTTTAAAATGTTATTTATTCGTTAATAACTCCTAAACAAAGCCGCGGATAACATTTTTGCAAAGGAAAATGTCGCTTGAAATGCACTCAAGAACCACCCCTTTCGGGATTTTTACGAATTTTGGGACACCCTGTATAGATCGTCGTTCATAAGTAGACTGTGGATCTTTATGCAAAATAAAAATTGTCTGGATCGATTGCAAGAAACAGAAACTAAGTTGAATGTTATTTCTTCCCTTAATGATTTGAACAGAGGAGAAATCATCTATCGTCATCATCAACTTGTCACATTTTCCTACAATTTTAAATTTCATCTACTCAATTTTGCTGTAAATGCATTCTGCAGTTTATTCATAACGTCCTGGGCATCTATTTATTTGTGGGGTTTCTCAAGCACTGCTTGTTGTCGAATAATTAATAATAATTAATAATAATAATAAATAATAATTACGTACTGGGTTTGCAAGTTATTTGCAAATTATTCGTACAAAATGATTCGTTAGGATGAAAAAGACTCTTTCTTTATGCAAAATAAAAATTGTCTGGATCGATTGCAAGAAACAGAAACTAAGTTGAATGTTATTTCTTCCCTTAATGATTTGAACAGCGGAGAAATCATCTATCGACATCATCAACTTGTCACATTTTCCTACAATTTTAAATTTCATCTACTCAATTCTGCTATAAATGCATTCCGCAGTTTATTCATAACGTCCTGGGCATCTATTTATTTGTGGGGTTTCTCAAGCACTGTTTGTTGTCGAATAATTAATAATAATTAATAATAATAATTAATAATAATAATAAATAATAATTACGTACTGGGTTTGCAAGTTATTTGCAAATTATTCGTACAAAATGATACGTTAGGATCAAAAAGACTCTTCCTTTATGCAAAATAAAAATTGTCTGCATGGATCGCAAGAAACAGAAACTTTGTTGAATGTTATTTCTTCCCTTAATGATTTGAATAGAGGAGAAATCATATGTTGATATCTTCAATTTGTCACATTTTCCTACAATTTTGAATTTCATCTGCTCGATTTTCCGCAGACTAGTGATCAGAATCCGAAATCTGGTATTTACTCAGAACAAAACGTATTACGAAAGGTTTGAAGACTGCGTTCTGAAAAGGATATCAGAATGTTACTGTCTAAAATAAACCGCGAGCTGCCTGACCAATCGAACGTTGAATAAACACTAGCACACCAAGTTCAAACCAGCCCAACATTCCCAAAAACAATTCACTCCTCATCTCAATAGTGCGTCACAAACAGCATCAAACACCAGGACGCCTCTCGTCATCGTCAATCGCATCTTATTACGTCCATCGCATCAGCGAATTCCGATTACACAGCCCGATGTATCGATGCATGTCCGAACGGCACCGTTCATTCCCATCCCGAAAACTCGAAGTTTCCTCGGGGAACTATAATTGTATACCGCGTCAAATGAAACGGCCGTAGTCAAAGCATACCTTCGGCGAGCCAGACCACTTGCAGTCCCAACCGACAAAAGGCCAATCTCCAGGCTGCACGCCAAAACGCAACTTACCCCCTTCTCCTACGAACGGTCCGAGAGTCCGCCCCGTTCCCGCCCACGTATCTGTTGTGGGGTTGTAGCTCGCAAGCTTGAGCGTCGTAATATAATTCAGAGGCGCGTTGTTTCCGCGACCGATCCCCCCTTCCGTTGCATTTTATACGGGGAACAACAACAGCACCGCTGGTTCGTCAGGGGAGTGGGGGAAGTTTGTTGGATGATGGCCCTTCCCTCGTTCCCCAGAACAACGGCAACCTGTCCGACTAGCTGCGAGTTAAATTTGCAAAGTATGTCATCCGGGACTCGAATTGTTGCGTTACAGCATAGCGCTGTTCTCCCCGGGACTGTTGGATTTTATCAATAAGTTACCAGCACAATGAACTTATTGTTCGTTGTAAAAAATGCATCACTGATCTCAGAATCGTTTTAATAAACAGAGATTACGAAGTACCGATGAAACGTTCTCAGAATCGTATCAATAAACAGAGATTACGAAGCATACCATTTGATACTTCGTTTCAAGAGCCGGACTGTGGGGCCTAACCTAAACAGTCTGGAGATACGAGAGGACCTTGGTTTCCTTCAGTTGAAGCTAAGATTTTGTATAGCAAAAGAACTTCCTCCCGCGCTGTGAAATATAGAATAGTTTTATTTTAAAAGTACCCATTCCAAATTCAATAAAATTTTAAAATTCAGTCATTTTCGTCTGACCTATTTAAACGCAGTGCCATTTTATTGTTTAGTTTCTGCCGATTAAAATGAGTCCAAACACGACACAGATCGGCCTACTTTTATAGACTTCATACATGGCAATCACATCTACGTCATCAATCATTTCTCTACATTAAGTCTGTAAAACTAGTCCGACTTGCGTCGTGTTTGGACTCATTTTACTGAGAAAAATCTGAACACCTCATCTGTGAAAAGGCAAGATAAAAACGACTGAATTTGAAATTTTCTTTATCGGGCTCCGCCAATGGGAAGAGTGGGGATGCATCGTGCAATTGAAGTGTTACAAATCTCATCGAATTGAAGTGAGCACTACCGTATAATTTAGAGCCGCGTTGTTCCCGCGACCGACCCCCACCGTCGCAGCCAGTTAGTCAGGGAAGTGGAGGGGGTGGGTACCTTCCTGGTTCCGATGATGGCCCCGCCTCTTGTTCCCCTGAACGACAGCAACCTGTCCGAGTCTGGCTACGCCCGTCACATTCGTCACAGCCCTCCCCACCACACGTTCTTCCCCGTGTCGCGGGGGAGCCCCGTACTACTCGGTTCTGCAACGTGTAAACACGCCACCGTAATAGCGACCAGCGACCCTACTCGCCGAGAGAGCCAAGCATTGTGTGCGCATACTGATGTTTCATTAGCCGACTGTTCATGCTTCTCCCTTTCCGTCAATCAAGTCCTCCAGCCTGCGGCTGCCTCCTCAGTTTCACCAGACGTCCATCCCGATCCCGGCCGCGAATATCGGTCTGCTACGATCGCTTTATAAGGGGATTACAGTTATCCCGTGTTTGATTATCCCTTCCGCGGTTGCAATCTGTTTAGCTGCGTTTACGTGCCAGGCGCCCCCCCCCCCCCCACCCCGTAGACGGTGCGCCTTGCATTCGAAAGAAGCGTTTCTGGGTCGCGATTGTTCTACATTCTACGGGATCGAAGATTTGAAGGATTCTTCGCGAGATTTGGTTTGGCGAGGTTTGAAGTTGTTGGCGGGGTTTAGCTCCGTTTGCTTGCCGGCGTTACCCCCACTCTTCCTCATCCTCCTCCCCCCTTAAACGATGCACCTTGCACTCGATGGATGCGTCTCTGGGTCGTGATTGTTCTATGGAGTCGAAGGTTTGAAGGATTCCCCGCGAGGTTTGAAGCTGTTGGTGGGGTTTGAATTTTAATTCGTTGCAGCTGTTGGATTCTGTTCCTGGAAGTTTGGAGGACAGTAATTGATTATTAACTTGTTGGTGTGATTGTCACGCCAGACGTTTGTGCAAACAACAGAAATTTTGAAGAACTTCTTGATGAAAATATCAATTTTAGTGATGGGTTTAAGACGATCTGCTGTTTTAATGAACGTGTAGATAGATATAGAAAAATACTGAATTTGTGTCAGAATTTATAAACATTTTCATTTTATGCAGCTCTCCG